>CM075296.1:11162054-11207110 GCA_037672795.1 Lagerstroemia speciosa | reverse complement strand
TGGATAGTTTGTGATTTTTTATGTAAATAATCCAAAAAAAATATTTTGGTTATTTAAATCCACATTTTTATATTTCTAATAAGATACTTATAATTCAATATAAAAGGAGGCAGATAGAACCGGAAGAGTTTGGAATGGAGAGAGAATGTAGGGCAGAGAATTCTATGGATAAAAATCTGGACTCAAGATATCTTGATTTTAGGTTGATGACAGTCATTTTTCTCACCAAACAAAAAAATATAAATAAACTTGATTTTCCTTCCTAAATAGTTCATTATCAATTACTCAAAACTCTCTTCCCTACTACCAAACCGAAAAATTCCTCGGATAATCTTATTTCATAATAACGTGAAGGTGGAAAACTACTCAAATTATTTTGATTAGTAATAATTATAATAATTGTTCAGGTGATTAGCTCAAATTTACTTGCCTGTGATATTTTAATTGATGTTTTTCCCACGTTAACATGACGAAATAGGATGAACGAAGAATTTATCTTCCGAACCCGTTATAAATTTTTAGGTTTATACTTGGAAAGAATTTTAAGGTTTGAAAAATTTCAGGTCATCACCGCCTCATGGGACCGGGGCGTCGGCATGATTGCCCTATAAAGTCTGACCTTTCCATCTCTCCGAAATTAGACCTTCCGCAAGAAGGGAAGACGGATATACTCTACTGCAGAGCCGCTTCGCCCTCGGGTTCCTTCCTTTGAATCCACGTTAGTTTTGTCTATCAATTAACTTTAATTCGATCAGCTTTTCTTGTTTGATGAGTTTGATCGGTAGAAATCATTTTGTGCTCGCATACGACGAAATTCTGACTATTTCGACACCCGGTTGGTTCATGTAGTTTTCGTTGCCTTCGTCTGTACAAGGTTTCTTTTAGGCAGCTGTGTAATCTTTAGTGTCCCCGATGCTCTCAGATCTTTCTTTGCTGACTATTTTTGTCCCTTGAACGTGTCTTGATAACCAACCAAATTATCTATAGGTTACTCGATTAGTAACTCTATTAACCGAATTCTGGATGACAGAAAGAATCAGAAGCAGTTTGTGGATGCGATAGTTTCTTTCTTTAATCATGTTATGTGCTGTTTAGTTGCTAATTGCAGGCATAACAGCGTTGTGGTTGAAGGGAATATTCAAACTCATGAAGTCTGGTTATTGTTTTTGCTTATGAGAGGATTATTTATTTCCTCCTGGAATCTTCATCTTTCTTGTAAAATGAATCAGGCTGTCTGCTTAGTGATGGGTTTTTGTGATAATCTCATAATCATGTTTAGATGTCTGATGCCTACATTTTTTTTTTCATTTGTTAGGTTCCACTAATGATATAAAAGGTTTTGTTTTCCAACTGCAGCTTATTAGATTTAAAATGCAAGAATTAAGATGCAGTTCATCTTCTTTTTACTCCTATATGTAATATAGTGCAACATGGTTGGATACCTTCGAACTTCCTGTGTTGTTTAGATTATAGCAAGTAATTTCTTGCTATGTGAAAACTGCATATAATTTGTGATCATTTGCCGTAGGTTTCATAATGTTTCAATGTTGACCTGTTTCCACGCTGATTTACAGGGCTTTAAAGCTTAAAACAATTATGCTGCTGTTTTCGTTGAACCTCAATTATTGATGATTGAATGACTTACGTATAAGCGTGGCATGGTTTTCTTCATAGAACGTTTTTAAATCTAAAACAAGTTCTGCTCCTTAGGTCAAGTTTAATGCTATCTTTTTTTTCATTTTTTTCCCTCCATTTTTGTAGTCGGGGCTTTTGGTTTTGAAGAATGGCATTATATTTTCTTAAAGAATACATTCAATCTATAATTGACCACCTGCTGCATGGAACAAAAATTACTCTAGTACATCTTTTCCATTGTTAGGATTGATAAACAACTCTAACTGGCCCTCTGCAATGTCTCTTTTAGGTTGGTAAATCTGAAGGGCTTAGATCATGTTTGGACGTGCTCCAAGGAAGAGTGATAACACCAAGTATTATCAAACTCTCGGTGTCTCAAAAAATGCTAGTCCAGATGAGCTGAAGAAGGCGTACAAAAAAGCTGCTATAAAGAATCATCCAGATAAGGGTGGAGATCCTGAAAAGGTAATTAGTGTGCTCAGAATTTCTATGTTATTGAATTACATCGTAAAATATGATTAAATTGATCATCTCTAGAAGGTTGAGAGGGGCAGCGAGATGAAAGTTTCTCACATTTCACAAATTTAATCGATGATATTTTTGCATCAAATTCTTTTTCTTGTCTATTGTTTAAATAGTTTCTGAAATAGTTGAATTTGTGATATATGAAGAAATTTCTAAGTTGATTATGTGGTTGTTCCGTTCCATGTATATTCAAATATTAAAAAATGAAACTATATTCCAAGAGATACCATAGTTGATTGATGCAATCCACTAGTCAACCTTTCAAGTCTTTCAAACCCATTAAGTCATATGCTGCATTGCCTGAATTGAGGTGGCAGCAGCTGGCGAATCTCTTATTTTACACAGTCTCAGAGAGATTCTTATGTTTGCTGCTGATAGCACAACTTGTGGATTTCAATAAATGTGGCCTAAGAGCTGTTTTATACAATTACATTCCATAATACTTTGCACAAGTTACTCTTCTTCTCCTATCATAAAAAATTCATGAACTACAGTCTAAACTAGGCAGATTTTGGAATAATATTTCAGATCTAACATCTGGTGTTAGTGCTTTGAAGAATTTTTGCACGACTCATCTTTGCTTGATTTACATTTTCACCCTTGGTGTTGTTTGGAATAGTTCAAGGAGCTAGCTCATGCTTATGAAGTTCTTAGTGATCCTGAGAAAAGAGAGATATATGATCAATATGGGGAGGATGCTCTTAAGGAGGGGATGGGAGGAGGTGGTGCTGCTCATGATCCATTTGACATATTTGAAACTTTCTTTGGTGGAGCTTTTGGTGGTAAGAAAGTAGCTGTTATGTTCACTCTTGAATTAAATGATCTTTACATTATGTGGAGCGTGCAACAGAGATTTATCATGACAATGATCTATTTTCCTTACCCGTTAACTAGGTGCTAGTAGTTCAAGGGGGCGAAGACAGAAACGTGGTGAAGATGTTGTTCAAGCCCTTAGAGTGTCTTTGGAGGACTTGTACAGTGGGACCACTAAAAAACTTGCACTCTCAAGGAATATTTTATGTCCCAAATGTGGAGGGTATGCTATCATGAAACTTCTTGTTATCCAGTTGCAGCTGTTTCTATTGCATTGCCTTTTATGTTTTAAAAGCCTTTACTCATGTTATGCTTTGATTGTTGTCCTATGAGGGTTGTGTAGCACATGGACTGTGTTGGAAAGGATTAAAATAGATGTGATTGCAAGTGCTGCTGCTTCATTTCTAGAGAAATGCTTAGTCCTAGCAATTTGACTGGTGTAGAATAAAGCATAATTTACCCTTAAAAAAGCATATATTGCTGGTGAATAAACCGTATCTGTCATGTCTGTTGCTAAGTTGGTTCTCAGTGTTGAAATTCATCTTATTACTATTGTTCTATCTATATGTTATACATTTTCCACACCTTTTTATTTATAAGACTGAATAAATCTATGACAAATCTTAGCTGCCTTTTAAATCATCTTGATGTGGACAAGTGTGCTGATATGATTGTTATCTCTTTGCTTCAATCTATCATGACATATGCTCCTCCAGCATATTTTCTGTTACAGACACCAGATTCTTTAATAACATCTTTAAAACTTCAGGCTGGGCACTAAAAGTGGGGCCTCTACTAAATGTCACGGATGCCAAGGGACGGGAGTGAAGATCACTGCAAGGCAGATTGGTTTTGGGATGATTCAGCAGATGCGACATGCTTGTCCTGAATGTAGAGGCTCAGGTACCTAATGTTTTCCACGTGTATTTGTGCACATAGCAGCTTCCTTATTCATCAACTGTCTTATCTTCACACTTTCGAACTCTGATGTCCTTCCCATCTTGTAGGCGAGGTTATCAATGATAGAGATCGGTGCAAACAGTGCCACGGTGACAAGGTGATCCCTGAGAAGAGGGTTCTAGAAGTGCATGTTGAGAAGGGTATGCAGCATCACCAGAAGATTGTGCTCGAGGGACAAGCAGATCAAGCTGTACGTGCATTCCCTTTTTCCCTCTTCTAAAATTTGGTCATGGTTATAGGCTCCAGATTAGACTGGCTGGTCTGAGCTGGACTAACCACTTCCTGTCTTCGTTCTTAATCTGTAAACTGGCTTGAACTGTTCAAGTGTTGATTTGATTTCCTTTTTCCAGCTAGACTTGGTGGAATCAACCTCTTTCTCACATTTTTTCTTAAACCCTTATCTCTAAATGAATTTTTTGCATTCTTTTCTTTTATTTCAAAAGTTAGGATTTGACGTAATGTCTCCCTTAAGCATGGTTTTAGTCTCGGTGGAGTTGTTTCTGTATAAGACTTAGCAGTTTGGTGAAGTTAAAAAAAAAAAAAAGATTTAGCAGTTTGGTGTTAGAGGAGCATGTCCATTAGTAGAGGCTTCCAGTTCAATTTAATTTTTAGTATGGTTGTCATTGCAAATTCCTGCTAGTTAATCTAGTGGCTAGATAGGAGGCTGTGGCATGTCTCCATTTCAAGGCTTTTCTCATCAATCCAGTTCAGGTGAACAACCATTTGATAGTGTTTGTAGTGCTGGTGGGACCCTGTAGGATGTGCTTGCCCGTCAAGGACAGTTGTCGTTAGACCTATGGAGCAAATCTCAAACAAAATTAATGCCTCTGGAGTATTTTTGTTTAGTGGCCTTTAAGTTTGATATATGAAATCAAAATCTGGTTGGACCCTTAAGGATGTGTTTGCCCGTCCAAGGACAGTTGGTCATTAGACCTATGGAGCAAATATCTCAGACAAAAATAATACCTCTGGAATATTTTTGTTTAGCAGCCTTTAAGTCGGATATATCAAATCAAAATCTGATTACTTACCTCCTTTATGGAAATTGCAGCCTGATACGATCACAGGAGACATCGTTTTCGTTTTGGAGCAGCGAGAGCACCCCAAGTTTAAGAGGAAGTCTGATGACCTCTTTGTGGAACATACCCTCAGCTTAACTGAGGCGCTCTGTGGCTTTCAGTTTCCCCTGACCCATCTTGATAGGAGGCAGCTTCTCATCAAGACTAACCCGGGCGAGGTTATTAGACCAGGTCAATGATACATCTTCTTTTTGCTGAATGTAGAGAAATTATACAGCACTTGTGGAGTTCATCTGGTTTCTTTACTGGTTCTTCATGAAGGTTCAGTTACTGTTTCATGGGAAAAAAACTGATCTCGGTAACATGAGAAATTCTAGTTTTGTCCATGTGGAGCTGGGTTAGGAGTTACCAGAGTTGAAAAGCTGAAGCAAGCAAAATTTCATTGAAAATGCATGGCTATTTAAAAGTTTGCAATATCCAAATGCTAAATCTTTGAAATCTCCAAATTAGATGGTTTTGCAGTTTGCAGTATAATATTTCTTGAGTTTCTCTTCTAGTTAAAAATCACCATGTCTCAGCATCTTAAGAAATTCATGTAATGCAGGTCAATACAAGGCCATCAATGATGAGGGGATGCCACAGCATGGAAGGCCCTTCATGAAGGGCAGGCTCTACATCCACTTTAACATCGAGTTTCCTGAGTCGGGGGTCCTTTCCCTAGAGCAGTGTCGGTCCCTGGAGAAGATCCTTCCTCCTCCTAAGGCAGGAAGCTGCCTCACAGCCATGGACATTGACGAGTGCGAGGAGACGACCCTCCATGATGTCAACATGGAGGAGGAAAACCGGCGCCGGCAGCAGCAGCAGAGGCACCGCCGGGAGGCATATGAGGATGATGATGAGGACGATGATGATTCCTCCATGCCCCGTGTTCAGTGTGCGCAGCAGTAAGGTCTCGATGGTAGCCTGCTGTTAATTGCCTCCTAAATGGTTGATTGCCTGCAGAGACCTGTGGGTGTGACCTGTTTAGTTGCATGTTCTACCTAATTAAGTATAGGTGAATTTGATATAAGGAACACACTTAAATTGGGTTTGTCTTGATTATTATATATATTCTTCCTTCCTGAGTGAGGGATTTAGGTTTTCACTTAAGTGAGATGGATTTTGCTCGGCTTGGCTTCTGTTCTGTATTGATCTTCTCTTGCTAAATAGTTAAGCTGCGATGCTTATTGCCAGAGTTTATTTTGGTCGAATGTTATCCGGAGTATTATGTCTGGTATCTTGGAGGTTAATTATGCAAACATAACCCTGTCATCTCTTATTTTTAGCCTAATGTGAGTTGCGGGACAGCTGGTTGGTTGACTATACTGTTGACTTCTAATGCTACTAGAAACGTGTAGGGATGAAGGTTGATATGCCACGTGGATGGATTTTCTCTCCCCGCACGCTACCAGGATAAGATGATCCTGAAAATTCATGGAAGGGAGTGGGAGATTATCTGCGAATAAAGTGATGTGGTAGAGGAAAGGGGAGGAAACCTGAGGAATAAGACTGGGAAAGTAGTAGTAAAATAAGTTACTCTTGTACAAATAAAAGGGAGAGAGAGAATGTAAAGGAGAATAACTTCACTTTCTCCTTTAGGAAGACATACCGGTAGAGAAAATAAGATGCAAGGAGGAAGAAGAGGAAGGACACGGGATTGGAGGACAGTGAAATTTTGCAGAACTGGAAAGGTTGGATATTCGACAGCAGTATTTTAGTATCAGCCAATGATAGAATGTGTTTATGAAAAAATTGCTACATTGAGGGTACTTAAGAACAAATGAAATGGTACATTGATCGTGGTTGAGGAAACAGAAAGCATACGTCATACCTTTATGTATGCATCAAATTCACAAAGAACTATGGAGAGGCTTGAGAAGGATAGGTGTGCATTCTTGGAGATTGATGGAGTGCTTGATACAAATAAACCACTAGTAAGAAATGGTAGTACAGAAGATGGGCTATAAGAGAGATCTTAATATGGAGAATCATTCACAAGAAATTACACATTGTCAAATAAGAGTTAGGGGTTTAGGCCCAAGCCAGTGAGAGAGGGTTGTCCACAAGGCCATGAAAGCAAAGCCCGTAAGAGAGGTGGGTCGGAATCATCCGGCATGCAACACCGTAAAACCACCCACTACCCATGTGTTTCTTGGTTGTTATTGATATAATGGCATTATAAATTGATTTCAAAAATAATAATAAGAGAGATGGTTTAGATCATCTGGTTTTTCCCCCAATTGTATACATCCCTTATCCATATGCAGAACTTTTCCTATTGTGTTTGGTGTCATTTGTGGGAAACAGACAAAAAGTCATGGCTTAAACCCGGAGTCAGCATGCAACAGTTAGTAGAGTTCGAAACCCTAGTCATTTGAACCTCCTCCACCACAAAATCCAAACAACCAACCCCTACAAATTCAGTTGATAAAACCCGTTAGAGCCGAAGAATATAGTCTCATTGACCTTGAACGACTACTTGAGAGCCTCCCTCGCACTGCGCGTAGGGTGCTGGAGTAGCTAGTGAAGACCTGGGCAAATGCCTTTTGAATGAGGCATTGTCCTGATGTATGAGTGAAAAGCACGAAGGAGTTGTAGATTCCAATGAAGAACAGCAGCTCTGGACTGCTAAAATACCTGCAACGTGAAGTTAGTCGTCTGCGAGCCTCGTGTCGACGTAGGAAGTCCACAAATTGGTGGAAGATTGGGTGGTGAAGGCATTAGAAGCAAACAAAAGCTGAAAGTATGAAGTCCTCACTATGGATGAAAATGTAACTAGTCCATTTTTAAGGAAATTCAAGTTGCGACGCTCCAACAAAAATTCAAGATTTCATAAGTTGTTGTGTACGTTAATAAGATTGTCTCCTAAGAACACTCGTGGACATCCACATCACTTTTCTTTTGTGGAGAGGTGCAACGGAAGAGATCCAATGCCTCCCTTTTCCGAGAACCTTAGGGGTTTTAGCAGCAGATCATCGGTTCTACTCGTTTGGTTCGATTATGAGCTTTGCCTAATTCAAGGAGAAGTTCCGGGAATGATTTGTTGGATCATTAAAGATCGAATGGATCCAATCAAACTATTTTTATGCAGCAAAGGACAAAGAATTCTAATACCTGTGTTATGAAAGATTCATAAAAGTAGTGGCTGAGGTGATAATCTTGTTGGCGGAAATATAAAATGATCTCGGATGACTCATGGTCACGCTATGATCTACTGAAAGTAACAATATAAAATCAAATTACAAAATTGTAAAAGTTATTGAATGTCAAGGCTATGGCAATATAATGTCCTCAAGACTAATTTGTCCTCCTCTTGGCTATGCGAAGAAAACTTAGATATCAGTCTCCTAAGATACAACAATAGTTGAAGTTGAAGCAGCACTGAACTACGACTCCTTCGGCAAACTGAACAAATACAGGCAATTAGTATGAAAACAATGCAAAATAAGAGGAAGAGAGAATGTTGTGCAAATGCTATGCAGTTGTGCAACTCTGTGTTCAAATGTGTCTAAAGCCTTTAGCCTATGGTTTTATTTATAGTGAAAGTGAGAGCCACAGGCATAAATGACACTAAACTAGGAATTTAATACTTGAACTAGTCAAATTAAATATGAACCAGCTAACAAATTTGCTTGAACTGGTAGTTTCAGACATTAATTCAACCCATTAAGTGGCAACTTTAATATTCCCGTAAATATCCTTTAGTGTTCGGCTTAAATGTTGATTTAACAGTCATATCCTTGACTTAAATTATGACTGTTGTAGCAAAAAAGAATTCTACACATCTCTCGATGCAAAAATGGAGGAGAAATTTCATTGGAAAAGGTAAAATTTGGCATTGTGCAAGGCCCCACGATCAAAATGAACATTCGGCTCGTCCACCACCTATGCGCACACGAGTTCAACTAAATCGGTCTCCGATCGCACCTCCCTCGTATAGGCATGCAGTAAGGTACAAGTGTATAACTTTGCCAACTTGTCTTGTCTCTTCCATGTGGGATAAAACTCTTCCCATTCACCACATGATCTTTGTGGGCTTCCATATAGGCTCCAATTTGGAATCATTTATCTTAGCCTATATAACTTGTTTAAGCACAAGTCATTTCCCTTCAATTTATGGGACCCAATTTTCGTTCACGTCATTTTTCTAACACTCAATGAAAAGATGGCTACATTCCAATGTGGTTTGCATGATGACGAGTTTGTCAAGTACCTTATTATCGACCCGCCCATGGATTTTACCAATCGTGCCCAGTATAGTGATACTGGTTGAAGATGAAAAGTGGTTCTTAAGACAAAGGAAAGCCTGAGAGATGCGATGTACATCAACTTCGTCCTTTTTTAAATTTGTACATCAATTACGTCATCATGAACATCAATTGGGTCCGTTGAACATCAATCGTATCCTTCTGAACATCAATTTGGTACGCTGAACATTAATTTCATCTGTTGAAGATCAATTCAACCCTCTTGAACATCAATTTCGTCCTTAATGAACATCAATATCGTCCTTAGTGGAATGTCAATGACATTACTCTTTGAAACTTGTCATTTTCATATAGGTCCTTAACATATTGAAATTTGAAGGTTTAAGGGGTAAACTGACTAATTAGTCCCCTAGAGATTATATATACATCAATTTAGTACTTTTCTAATTTTGTACATAATGTAGTCCTTTTTCTAAATTTGCAAATCATCACAAATTTTTAAATATTTTTAAATGTGATAACTTAAAAACTATCCAACGAAATCGAGTATTATAAAATTCTATGGGGTTCCTGGATTTATGGATAATCTATAGATATGGAGAATTTAATTTAAAAAAGGCATTAATGATGGAACTTAATCTCTCTCTCTAACTTGATGGATATATAAAGCTATCAATAAACAATTCAATGTAATCTCTCTGTATAAGCTCCCTTTCACGAGCAAACATTCATATAAGTTACCTCTCTCTCTTTCTTTGAGCTCATTTCAAGCATTATATGAGTCATATTTTAATCTTTCGCTATCCCTTTCGTAAGAGAGAGGTGGTAGTGACTGGGAAAGAAAGAGAAATGAACATGGTGGGGTAAAAAAAGTGAGAATGATGTGTGCATTTGTATTAAGGAGAAGAGAGAGAGAGAGAGAGAGAGAGAGAGAGAGGTTGGGATGATGTGGGCTAGAGAGAGAAGTGGGAATGATGGGGTAGAGAGGTAATAATGATTAGAGAAGAAAGAGAAATGAGAAAGATGGAGAGAGAAAGGTGATAATGATGTGTGTGAATGTATATTAGAGGATAGAGAGAGGTGAAAGTGATGTGGGCTAGAAAGGGGGAAAAATAATGTGAGGATGGGGTTAGGAGGAGGAAGAAAGGGAGGGAGGAAGAGGGGGAGATGATAAGGATGTGTATGCATGTGCGTTAAGAGAATGGTGTGAATGATGGAGGAGAGGTGGAAAAAGAGTAGATGAGAAAAAGAGAGAGGATGAGAAGAATGTGCGTGAGAAGGGGGAGTGATGGGTGAAGAGATATATATATATATATATATGTACATATACGTGTGCACATATGTTTTCAGATAGGGGTGGAAATGGGGGAGAAGGAGAAGAATAGATACAAGAGAGTGTAGTGTTAATTATATAAATATGTTTATTTGAACGTATTTTCTGGCCTAAATTCAAGTAAGTTGTTCGAGTCTTATGAGATTTTAACACATGATTGGTTGTTTTTCCCTTTGTTGAGTGAAATCAATTTATAATTAATTAATTCAAATTTTCTTCCAAGAATGTGGTACTTCCGGACTTTTTATTGATATAGGTGTTTAATGAAGAACCAACCGAGCCAAGAAAGTGGACCCCGACTCACGGAACTAAGATGGACAGAAGTTGGAAAACAGAGGAAACAGGGGAGGGGACACGACTCAGGGTCGCGACTCCATGAAGCAGAAAAGTGAACAGAGTCCTGAGTCGCGACCCCTCGTTGGCAAAGAAGATTTCGCAATATTTGATTTCCTGAAGATCCCCAAGCCCGATATGGAAGATATTTTGAGATATTAGGATACAAAAGAGTATATTTCACTTGATTTACTCTGGGGGAAACAAAATATCTTGCACAATATATTTTTAGGATAGAGATAATTGGAGAATATTTTTAGGCAAGATGGAATATTTGATTTTCTATCCTTATAAAGTCTTGACCTAGCAGCATACGAAGGAGGACCATCTTTCATATCAGTTCTTACACATTCGTATTGCTGCCAAGAAGAAATCAATTCACTCACGGCTTCAAGGAAGGAAGAGGATCAACGTGCTTCAAGACAACTTCAGGGATCAAGAGATCGGCTTCGGACCATTCAAGAGTTTTTCCTTCCTTCCTCTTTCCTTTTCTTAGTCATGGTGTATTCGAATCTTTTCTTGGTATTTCCATTTAATTCTGTCATGAACTAATTTCCTATTTCCTAGGGCGAGCAATGAAACTCTTTTCTATTTTCTAAGTTCATCCCCTTTCTTTTATATGTGATTGATTATATCGTGTTACTTATACTATTATCATCCTTAATGCTTTCTTATTGACTAGCCACCAATTAGATCGATTAGGAGGTTCAATGAACTCGAGAGACGAAATCGTAATCACGCTAGAGATAGTATAACTTAGGATAATTCACGCCGAGAGGTCGGGATTATTTGTGAGAAGTATCGAGAGATTAGCCGATCACCCTAGGTATCCAAATTAGGGTTCGAACTCAATGGGTTTCTTAATATTAATTGCCTAGAGATAGAGTGATTAGTATTGTCCTAGAAACACGTTCTTGTTAAACCCAGAGGTAGGCAAGGAGACACAAAACCCTAGGATAGTAACACCATAGTCAATTGCATATAGAGGTCGGGATTGGATTTAGAAGTAGAATTGAGGGAAGTTGTGAATCCTAGGTTCATTAAACTGATTGAATTTCTTCTAATTACTTTCGATTTACCTTTTCTTGTTTTCATTAAATTCCCATCCAATTTCGAATTGCCTAGCTTGGCTTGATTGCTTGGTTTATTGCTTTGTTTAATTGACTTAGATCCTCGTGGGAACAATCTCGATATTCAACACTTTATTACTTGAGCGATACGTATACTTGCATGCCTTTTTGGTTATCTATTTTTATCGCAACAAGTAGATAGAGAAAGAGATAGATGCATTTTTGTGTGTGTGTGTGTGTTGAGAGCGAGAATGAGAGAGAGAGAGAGAGGAGAGAGAGAGACGTTTTAGATGTTCAATGATCACCCAAGGATGAAGGACTAAAATGAATGGATGCATCAAATATAAATAGAAGGACGTTTTTGATGTTCAATGATTTTTCTGTCAAAAATAGACAGTTTTTAGGGATGGAAGGACCTGTATGATGTACAATAGGACATATATGATGTTCAAAATAATTAAGGATTGAATCGATATCCGGAAGGGCTGAATTGATGTTTAGAGGGACGAAATTGATGTTGGGAAGGACTAAATTGATGTTCGGAAGGATGAATTTGATGTTTAACAGACTAAATTGATATTCAGGGGGACCCAATTGATATTCAGAAGGACTATATTGATTTACAAAATTAGAAAATGATGAAATTGATGTACATCGCATCTCTCAGGGTTAGACTAATCAATTTACTCTAGAACTATTGTATCTCTAACTTACTTACTCGTAGGATCTAATTACAAAAGGTGTCACCATGATCCCCGGAACAAAATGGCTATTCCAAGCTGCTGATCCTTTTACTTAGCTGAAAATGAGAATTCACAGTGAACTGCGGGTTCAGTGAGTATAAATTTCTATAATACAATAATATTATAAATATAATTTCTAAACAAATCACATACAATAAAAAATCACAATAAGACTAGCAACGAAAATGATCAACTATACTACTTATGCAATACATAGAATCAATCAATACAAATAGTAGCCATAGAGTCTCACTCTCTTTGCAACAGAGTTATGACAGTATCAATACTCCACTCTTTAATCCCTATCATATTAATCATAGTAAAAATTAACATATATGATATATTCACATATGTATTCAAATAAACTGATCATAAAAATACTTATGGAACTTAAACTTCTCCACCATGATCAATTCTATAACCTTCACATATCCTATTAACCATACTTCTATGCCCAAATCATACCAACTATAATATCTTAACAAGTAATAAAATTTACTAAACTTGAAATGGGTCTTATTTACATCCTATTTTTTTAGTTTTCCTACCGTGCCTCCCGCCACCTCTTTGTCTCTATTTTTCTTCTTCTTCTTCTAGATTCTCTCTTTCACTCTCTTTGTTTCGATGAATATTGATGAAATGATGGGATGCTTAAAAATGCAAAAGAAGAGTGGATATATACGTGGGATTTTGATGGCAGGTGGCCGGAGATAAGGACAGAAAAAAGCTTATAAATGATCATGGGCTTGTCTTATTGAGCTTTATGAGCTTAGGCCTATGATCATGGGCCCATAATTTCCTCCTCACTAATTAAATTTTCGTTTTTGAAATTTATTTACCTAACTCACGAAAAAGGTAAAAGTACTTAATCCACATATCATCTTTAGATTTCCAAGTCACTTTTTTCTTTGACTAACTTTTTGATAAGACTTTTACCAATGGCATCCTCTTTCTTTGAAGTACTTGCCCTTTTTCGTCAAGTATCCCCACCGATTCCTCCTCATATGTCAAGTTTTCATTTAGTTCCACTGGTTGATAGGTAGTATGTGAGAAGAGTCTGACACATATGGGGAACACATTGTGTATAAGAGACAGGTCAAGAGGTAGAGCCAATATGTATGCCACTTTGTCAAGGCACTCAAGAATCTCATACGGCTGAATGTACCTTGGACTGAGTTTTCCCTTCTTACCAAATCTCATAACACCTTTCCAAGGAGACACTTTTAGGAAAACAAAATCCCCCACTTCAAATTCTAAGTCCTTCCTTCGCTTATGTATAGTACTTCTGTCAATCATGAGTTGTCTTTAATCTATCCCTGATCACTTTTGTTTTCTCGACAGTGAAGTCAATGATCTCAGGACCAGTAAGCTATCGTTCTCCTACTTCATTCAAACAAACTAGGGTCTGACAAACTCTTTCATAAAGTAATTCATATGGAGCCATGCCAATGCTGGACTAATAACTATTATTGTAAGCAAATTCCATTGAAGGTAAGTGACCATCCTAGGTACCCAAAAATTCAATGACACAAGCTCTCAACATGTCTTCCAAGATTTGAATGGTTCGCTTTGATTATCCATTAGTCTATGGATGAAAAGTAGTATTCAGATTCAGCTTTGCTCCCATAGAACTTACCCAACCGTTCCAATACCTTGAAGAAAAATATGAGCTTCTATCTGACATAATAGATAATGGAACTCTATGAAGTCTCACTGTCCCATTAATGAATAATTATCCCAACTTAGCGGTCCCAAATGTTGTTTTGACTGGTAGAAAATGAGCAGGTTTATTCAATCGATCGACTATTACCTAGATAGTATCATGACCTTTCTTTGTTCAAGGAAGTCCAGTAACAAAATCTATGGCTATCTTCTCCTGTTTTCACTCAGGAATAGGTAGTGGCTGTAGCAATCCAAATGGATATTGATTTTCTACTCTGATCTGTTAGCATACCAAATATTTAGCTACAAAGTTTGCTATGTCCTTCTTCATATTATTCCACCAATAACTGGCTTTTAGATTGTGGTACATCTTCATGCTACCTGGCTGCATGGTATAAGGTGAGCTACGAGACACTGTGAGAATCTCTTTCTTCAACTCATCGTTGTCTAGTACACAAATTCTAGACTTAAACATCAATGTACCATTTTCAGTAAGCACAAAGTCAGCTATCTTTTCTTCCATTATCTTGCTCTTTACTTTCATCAAGAATAAGTCTTCCTGTTATGTCTCTTGAATATGATCAATCAGAACTGGCTTCACATCATACATGGCCATTAATGATCCACTCCTTGTCACATCCGGTTTAGCTCTCAAAGATTTCAACTCATTGAACAATGTGCCATGTACGGAAGATTTACAACTCAATGCATCGACGACCACATAAGCCTTTCCTGGGTGATAATGAATCATATAGTCATAATCTTTAATCAATTTCATCCATCGCCTCTGTCCCAAGTTAAGCTCTTTCTTTGTAAACAAATATTTCAAACTCTTATTTAGTGGGATTTTACACGTTGCTCCATAGAGATAATGTCTCCAAAGCTTCAAGGCAAACACCACAGTGGCCAACTTGTTTTCACGAGTAGGGTAGTTCTTTTCGTAACTCCTCAGATGTCGAGAAGCATAAGCCACCACTTTACCATGTTGCATTAGAACACAACCTAGTCCTTGATGAGATGCATCATTGTAGATAACAAAACCTTCATCTGGGGATGGAATAATAAGCACCGATGCAGTGATCAACCGACTCTTTAGCTCTTGGAAACTATGCTCACAAGCATCTGTTCACTCAAACTTCACATTCTTCTGGGTCAACTTTGTTAGATGACTAGCAATAAGGGAAAATCCCTCAACAAATCTTCAATAATATCCTACCAATCCCAGGAAACTTTAGACTTCAGTTGCATTGGTGGGTTGATTCCAATTCAAGATAGCTTCAATCTTGGCAGATCTATTGATATGCCTTCTTTTGTAATTACATGTTCAATAAATTCCACCGGTCTAACCTAAATTAGCATTTAATGAACTTGGCATAAAGTTGTTTCTCCCTCAAAGTCTGCGATACAGTTTGCAAGTGTTGTTCATGCTCATTCTTGTCCCTTGAATATACCAGAACATCATTAATGAAAACCACAACAAATTTATCAAGACTACAACACGCGATTCATCAAATCCATGAAAGTTGTAGGAGCATTCGTCATATCGAAAGGCATTACATGAAATTCATAGTGTCCATATTTGGTACAGAAAGTAGTCTTCGACACATCAAAATCTCTTATTCTCAATTGATAATACCCTGATCGAAGATTAATTTTTGAAAATACACTGACACCCCTAAGTTGGTCAAACAAATTATCTATTCGTAGTAATGGATACTTGTTCCGTATTGTGACTCAATTCAACTGTTGGTAATCAATACACAGTCTCAAGGCTCTTCTTTACAAATAACATTGGAGCACCCCAAGGTGACACACTAGGTCTGATGAATCATTTCTCCAGTAATTCTTGTAACTAAGCCTTCAATTTCTTAAGTTTAGCCGGGGACATGTGATAAGGTGCAATGGAAATTAGTGCGGTACCTAGCTCTAGTTGAATGGTGAACTCAACCTCTCTATCTAGTGGCAACCCATGCAAATCATTGGAAATACATCTTGAAACTCACAAACCACTAGAATTTCATTTATCTTTGGTAACTCCACTTCGGTAGCCATGGCATATGCTATATATCTTCACATCCATTCCTCAACAATTTGGTTGCCTTGATATAGGATATAAAGCTAAATGGAACACCTTTCTAATCTCCATGCCACTTAAACTTAGCCTTATTCAGCACCTTGAATGTGACTTTCTTTTTGTAACAATCAATAGATGCATGGTGAGAAGAAAGCTAATTCAAATCCAATATAAAATCAAAATCCTAAATATCCAGTGGAATCAAATCCACTAACATTTCCCTATCCTCAAGCTGAATGGCACACCCCCGATATATCTTGTCAACTATCACAATTCTCCAAGTAGGTGTTGCTATGGATATATGATAATCTAATGATTCTTGGGGTGCATTTACATGTATTACAAAGTCTAATGATATGAATAAAGGAGTAGAGCTAGGATCAATGAGTACTTGTGCTGATCTACTAAAGAAAGCTAAGTTACCTATGACAACAGTAGTGGTAGCATCTGCATCATGTCTTGTCAAGGTGAAGACCCTTTCCTGTGTTATGGGCCTGCATGCTTGGCTTGTTCTAGGAGTTGATTAGACTGCATTACTCGTAGTTGATTCGCCTTTATGCCCCTGGTAGCTCCTAGATCCACTCATCTGTCCTCTCCCTCTACTTGGGAATAATCTACCTCTCATTCCACTACCTAATTGGCACTGTCAACTGATGAGGTAGCTTGAGGATAGTTTTGTTGGAAGTGTCCCTTCATTCCCCATTGAAAGCAAATTACATCTCTTCTTGCTAGCTAGGGATTATGGGAGCTGCCCACAATGCAAACACCCTCTAGGCCATAACTGACATTCACTTGCATGCAATCGACCACTTGTCTGGTTAGGACGATTTCTAGCAAGATTGAATCTACTATATCCTTTTCTTGGTAAATGACTAGATGGGACTGGATTCGACCGGTAAATTGACTTATCCCCTTGATAAACCCTAAACAAATCCACCTCGCTTTGAAGGCTTGTAAGCTCCTTTTGAAACTAGATCATGTCGAGTTTTCCCTCATTGCCTCATTTCTATTATCTCATCTCGCAAATCTTGTTCAGCAATGAGAGTTTTATTGTAGAGTTCAAAGAATGTAAGAAGCTCGAAAATTGAAAGTCAAGATCTCAACTCAATATTTAGGCCATCTAGGAACCGACTGCACCTCATGGCTTCACCAATAACCAAAGTTGGAGCAAACTGAGATAAGCTAGTAAATTTCATTTTGTATTTAGCTACCAACTCGTCTCCTAACTTCAAGTTCAGGAACTCTCTCTCCTTAAGACGCCAATAGAAAACTGGATAATACTTCTCAAAGAATGCTCGAGTGAACTAGGCACAAGTGATGGTACCTGTAGAGGTCGGATCAAGTCGTCTTTTAGTCACCTCCCACTAATATCTAGAGTCTCCTGTCAACATAAAGGTCGCAAGAATCATTTGTCGTGCATCTGGAACTCCCAAATAACAAAGATCTGCTTTATATTGGCAACCTAATTCTTTGCTATCTCAGGTTTTGCTGTTCCCGAGAATGAAGGGGGCCCCAACTTCCTGAAATTTTCATACGGTATCCTCTCAGGAATTGTATGTGTAGCTGCTTGTTGTTGATAAAAGGCTGCTTGTTGCTCAATTAGTTGTGTTTGCTCTTCGACCGGACACATAATTGCGTCCAGAGTACCTGAAACACTTAAACTTCTCCCAGTGGAGTCAATAGGGGCTTCTTGAAAATGGGCTTGAGAGATCTAATCCTCTAACAGAACTTGAGGTGCTTCTTGACCACTTGCACCGTCTCCAAGTCAGTATCTCGGTGGAACTCGTCAAGAACGCTAGGGTCTCATTCCTAATTCTCTATCCAAATATAAATGATATATAATTTATAAAATGAATAATAACTTAGCCGCAGAATATCTAACCTATCATAAAACTATGCGGGGATCATACATCTACATTAGTCTACAAAATCTTCTAGCCTAAGCAATGATACCAAAATTGTCTCGACCCAAAAACTTGACAGAGTTTTCCAGTATTTTTATGATATTCCATATCAACCAAAAACCTACTATAATATCCATCCAGATATCTACTCCAACATCATATTCACACTCATAATTTATCCTTCCACCATACAAAAATAATCTCAACCAAAAGATTCAGGTCGTAACATTATATACAGAACTATTATATCTCTAACTTACTTATCCTTAGGATCTAATTACAAAAGTCGTCACAATGATTTCCAGAACAAAATGACTATTCCAAGCAGCTCGTCCTTCTACTTAACTAAAAAAAGAAAATTTGCAGGGAGTAAGTTGCGGGCTCAGCGATACAATTTTTTAGAGTAGAATAGTATTATAAATATAATTTATTAAAAAATAACATACTATACAAAATCACAGCAAGACTAGCAATGAAAATGCTCAACTATACTAGTTATGCAATACATAGAATCAATCAATACAAATAATAGCCATGGGCGCGTTTTCTCGACAATATAATTATGACGGTATTGATACTTCACTCTTCGACAATACTATAATTCCATAAAATAATCAATATCAATATTCCTCCTAATCTCCCAATGCCCTTCATCTACACACCTCACACCCGCGAGGACCGCCCATTAACCTCTAGCGATAAGAGCAATTTTAAATCATCTTATTTTTATATTCCATAGAAAATCGATGGTAAATTTAAATCTGTTTCTTTCCACATTTATTAACATTTTATTTTCTTTTTTGGCCCATTTCTAGTTCATCGGCTTAGCGGTTACCCTGACTATTTACAATCATATACAATAATGGAAAATACATATAATAATGCACACACTGACTTACAAATCTCATAGCAGTTAAATGCAACTTCATTCTTACGTATTGATTTTTAATGTAATTTATATAATTACTAGATTGCAAATTTATATTTACATGCAATCAGCTATGCAATGTATATTTGCATGCAATCGACTACAATATATATATATTATACGAGATGATTGCATAAACATATATATATAACCTTCTATAAATTATTCTACAATTGAAAAGAGTACTCACAACCACCCGTTAGTCGATCTTTCACTGATCTTGATCTCCAAGAGGTCTATTTTAGATCTCTTTAATCCCTATCATATTAATCATTGTAAAAATTAACATATATGATATATTCACATATGTATTCAAATAAACTAAAAATACTTATGGAACTTAATCTACTCCACTATCAATCAATCCTACAACCTTCACATATCATGTTAATCATACTTTTATACCTAAATCATACCAACTATAATATACTTTGAAGTAATAAATTCTACTAAACTTGAGTTGGATCTTACTAACATCCTTTTTTTTTTCTTTTTCCTTACCGTGCCTCCTACCACCTCTTCATCTCTGTTCTTTCTTCTTCTAGAATCTCTCTCTCACTCTCTCTTTTTTGGTGACTTTTGGGGAAATGACAAGATGCCTAAAAATGTAAAATGAGAGTGGATGTGTGTGGGATTTTGATGGTAGGCAGCAGGAGATAAGAAAGGAAAAAAAATTATAAAATGATCATGGGATTGTCTTATTGAGCTTTATGAGCTTAGGCCTATGATCATGGACTCACAACATGGCAATAGGGCATGATATTGAGAATTGTAGAAACTAAAGTTTTGATATTGAACACGTCCTCCAAAATGGTCTCATGCATGAATATGTTAGGAAGTCATATGTGCATATCAACACCTGATATCGTCATGCAAACCCATGCCGCTTTGCATCACCTTCCAAGCACTATGGGCACTCTAACCAATATAGAGACCATGACAATCTTGTGGAAAGGGCAAAGTCACGATCCATGTCATCATGGGGGAAATGGCTCCAAGATGTAGAGAAATGTCGAGGAGGTATGTAGTGTAGCACCGGGCATTGAACGCTATGAATTCCTCTTCATTAAGGAAGATGCAGCCTCAGTGCTAGCCTTATTCATTAATGAAGCACTGGTTATTTTAGTAGAAATCGAAAATTTTAAAGTAAGAAGGATCTTGGTTGATAATGGAAGTTCGATAGATATATTATACTATGATGCATTCATGAAGATGGGTTTGGATGGAGGAAGTTGAAGCCAGTGGACTCCCCATTAATTGGATTCTATGAAGGTACGATTTATTCACGTGGCTCTTTAGCCCTCATGTTCTAGTTGGGAAGTAGTGCTAAAGTTTCTCATTGCACTATCATGTTGCTTTTCGTGGATGTGCCATCTACTTATAACACAATCATCTGTGTGCCATTCCCTCCACCTATCACTAGAATGTGTAATTCCTAATTCCTAAGGGGATAAGAAAAGTCCTTGTCAGCCACTGGTTGCAGTTTGGTCACTTAAAAAGAAGTTAAAGCCCTCCAGGTGCTACAGATTTGGTCAAACGTAAGGGAAGAAGTGGAGTGGTAAACTCCCCTAGGATAGGTCATAAAAATTGGGTAGGTGTAAAGGAAAGAAATAAAGATGCACTACCCTTGTATAAGTAATACAATGATTTATTTGCCTAGAAGCCAGCAGCTATGTTGGAGGTGGACTCGACATTTGATATCGCACCACTTTGCAGTGGACTCATGGGCAAAGCTAGTTGTACAGAAGCACCACTCAATGGAAGTCGAACTGCACTAGGCCATACAGGAGGATGTATAGGCTTTTAGAGGCCAATTTTATTAGGGAGATATGTTTCCACAATTAGGTGGCCAATGTAGTACTTGTGAGGAAGCCTACTGGCAAGTAGAGGATATGCATAGACTACACTGACTTGAATAAGGAATACCCAAAATACGGATATCCTCTACCACAAATTGATTAGTTGGTGGATGCCACTATGAACCGTGAATTACTTAGCTTCATAGACACTTGTTCGAGATACAATCATCTTATGATGCATGCTTAAGATCAAGAAAAGACTACTTTTTATGTAGACGATGATGTATATTATTACCATCTCAAAGAAAATGAAGATACATATTATTTACATGTAATGTCCTTTATACAGAAGAATGCGAGAGCAACCTATCAATATCTAGTAAATGAGTTATTTTCTAGGATCGCTAAGTTGGACGATGGAAGCTTATATGGATGACATGATTGTCATGTCCACCTCCAAGGCAGGGCACATAGAGGATCTTCATGCTGCATTTCAAGTTATGAGGGAAAATAATATGCTGCCTCAACCCCTAGAAATGTGTAGGGATGAAGCAACCTTGGGTCTGATTATTGCAAGTGAAGATATCATAGTCTCCAAAACGAGAAATGTGTAGGGGTTAAATGTAATATGTCACGTCATATATTTTTTCTCCATGCACCTTTGCAGGATAAGATGATTCTAAAAATTCATGAAGTGGTAAGTTATTTGCAAACAAATACATGAGTAGACTAAGTCAACAAATAAAGTGATTGAGGTAGAATAAGAAGCACAGGAGGTTGAACAAGTAAAAATGCTTAGAAAGAACAGACTGAAAAAGAAGATGAGAAGGGAGAAGGTCTCCAGGGCATCAGATATATCAACTGGTAATATTGATGTGATAATTCCATCCCATCAAAATGCAACATAAAATTAATAACTATATAGTTACAATTAAAAATCCAAAAAAAATTTAACAAATAGTGCATTCTAATTGGATAGACATATTACATTAGCATATCACGTGATGTATCCAATATAATTTAGACTTTCTCATGAGGAGGAAACAAAAAGAAGTATTAAACAAGACACTTTTATTCAAATAGAAGGGAAAGAGAAAATGTAGGAAACGCAAGGGAAAATAACTTTATCGTCTCTTTAAGGAATAGATAAGTATAAAGAGGCAATAGCAAAGGATAGGAAGAACAAGCAAGCAAATGAAGATAACGGAAGGGATAAAGAAGGAGAGGAGGTAACAAATGCAGATTTACTATCAAATCTACTATAGAAAACAAAAGGTAGGAAGAAGAAGTAGCAGAGTAGAGGAAAAAGATAAAAGACCAAACAAAGGAAAAGAGAAGGGAATGGGTGCAAAGTATTGCAAAAATGAAAAGGCTAGGAATTTGATAGCAATGCTTCATTATCGGCTAATGATAAGATATGAGTGTTAGAAATGGTAATGTTGCATTTTAAGTGCATACCTATCAAATACAAAACCTATATATATATATATATATATATTGAGGATGCTTGAAGGACAAATCAAATTATGCATTTTCCGAAATCGATTGGGCAAATTCATATCTTTATATACTCGTCAAATTCAAGGGAAGAAAGGAAAGAATTATGGATAGAGCACTTGAAAAGGATAGGTAGAATGATAGATCAATAGTGCATTTGTGGAGATTTGGTGCAGTGCTTGGTAAAAATGAATTATATTGCCCCCGGATAAACCATTAATATGCAAGACTTGGATGTGCCACAAGAGAGATCTTAACATGAGGAACCATCCAACATGAAATTGCTTTTATACATTTTCGAGTAAGAGTGAGGGTTGCAAAGTTGGACCGGGTAATGATGAATGTAAAAGTCATTATGAAATGACTTTATACATTTTAGAATAAAATCATTATGAAATGATGATATTGTAATAGAATGTTAGGAAACAATTGCAAGGAAGCAAAAACACATAAAAACTATAAGCAAATTGAAACACACACATGTAAATGTGAAAATAATCATCTTTAAAGTGAAAATGGGATGGGCAATAGAATGCAAACTCCTAGCTTTGGTCACCCAGCTTTCATCATAATCAACTTTCTGTAATAATAAATTATTGGCACATTTAAATGAAGATAGCCATGAAGTAGAAGTTAGTATACAGCTGGAGCACAAATGCCCAAATGCATCCAATAGCTTCTGCTTGACGACATAGAATGATAAGATGTAAGGGCATTCATTATAAAATATTAAATTTAAAGATAAGATAATTAGGGGTAATTGGGTCCGAGTATCTTCTTATTTCTTCATGATACTTGGACCCTATCTTGTATGAGAATGCTTTATAAATTTTGAATCTAGACCCTACCCGGAACCGGTAAGATATTACATGTTCCATTGCCATATTGGAACATATTCACTATTTATTCTTTTATCTATTTAATATAATATAGATTACTTTGATATTTTTCATGATGATTATTATTTCGTACGTTTTATTATCATAATAGAGTATGTGTAATTATGAGTATACTTGCAACATATTTAAGTACAATTACTATTCATTTTAAGATATAATGATATTTTAGACATGAAAAACTTATCAAATATGCATATTTATTATGTCAAATGATAGTTGATCGAGTTATGAATACAATAGTTTAAACAATTCTTGGGGTTCAATAAAGAAGTTACAAGCTATTAAAATTAAACACACTAATCAATTAACATATTCTAATTTCAGTTCCGAGTACCTTGTATGTCGGAGCCAGAGCTGGAACCTCTAAAATTATTTTTCCAATATGGCACAATTCTTTGTTTATTCAAAGAAACGTAACTAAGAAGAAGTAGTCAATTTGTAGCCAGAGCACATATACCATAATGCATGCAGTAGCTTCTACTTGACTATAGTGCATGACAAGATGTATCTATTTTAAAACCATCTTTGGTATATATGAAAGCCAGTGCAAGTTACCTGCATCAAACATATGTCCCCCTTTTTCTACTATATATAAGCTTTTTTGCAAAAATGAACCAAAGAGAGTACTTGAGCTCAGTGGTTTGCTTCTTTTAATTCTATTTTACACATCCAAGTTTGATCTTTGCAAATTGCAATTTTCCTTTTTATGTTCATGCTATCCTACTTCTTTTTGGGCTGCAAGTCCTTTGGGCCGAGTATTAGGCCTAACAATAGGATGGAGAAGTGCATCAGGAATGCTGGCTGAGTATTTTATAATAATGGCAAGTAAGAACAAACATATTATAACACAAATGTCAATCACAATGAAAATTTCTTGGATTAGATTGAAATGTGATGTTGATAAATTTCGAGCTTATATTGGATGGCTCAGTTGGGTGGACGTTCTAGATGAGTAATGTAAACTCCTCTTCTCAATTACTTAGTTGTTCAAATCATTATATAATAATGAATTTCGTCAAATGTGCAACTGAGGTAAAAGTAAAAGAGCAACAAAGGCAATTTTTGGAAACCCTAATTCCATACCTCTAGAATCGAATGATAAAATGTCAATTTTACAAACTCTAACTATTGCCATCGATTGATAAAAAAATAAGGAAAATATTAAGTAACGGATATGCAGAGAGCTGCTTTGAAAAGCTGTTACTTTCATTGGTAAAATTGTAGATAATAAAATATTATATTAATTATTTATAGCAAATAATATGAAACAATTTTCTATCACTCTATGTAGGGGTGTGCATGGGTACATGTTTAATGGAGCTAAAATTGAAACCTATTTCAGCCGATTCCTAATTTTTCTACTCGGAACCAACCATTTTCCCAATAGAATTTACATCGAAACCTACCCTATCAGATACCTGTGCATAACCTTAAATCTATGTCTGCATCAGACAGGCGTCCCCCTATTTCTACTATGTATAAGCTTTTTGCAAATAATGAACCAAAGAGAGTCCTTGAGCTCAGTGGTTTGCTTCTTTTAATTCCATTTCACACATTCGAGTTTGATGTTTGCAAAGTGCAGTTTTCCTTTTTATTGTCATGCTATCCTACTTCTTTTTGGACTGCAAGTCCTTTGAGCCGAGTAGTAGGCCCAACAATAGGATGGAGAAGTGCATCAGGAATGCTGGCTGAGTATTTTATAATAGTGGCAAGTAAGAACAAACATGTTATAAGAAAAATTTCAATCACAATGAAATTTCTTGGATTAGATTGAAATGTGATATTGACAAATTTCGAGCTTATATTGGATGGCTCAGTTGAGTGGACGTTTTGGTTGAGTAATGTGAACTCCTCTTCTCAATTAATTAGTTGTTCAAATCATTATTTAATAATGAATTTCATCAAATGTGCAACTGAGGTAAAAATAAAAGGGCAACGTAAGCAATTTTTCGAAACCCTAATTCCATACCTCTAGAATTGAATGATAAAATGTCAATTTTACAAACTCTAGCTATTGCCATCTAATTGATAAAAAAAAGAAGGAAAATATTAAATAATGGATATGAACAGAGCTGCTTTGAAAAGCTATTACTTTCATTAGTAAAATTGAGATAATAAAATATTATATTATATTAATTATTTATAGCAAATAATATGAAACAATTTTCTCATCACTCTATGTAGGGCCCAAGGACAAGTTTTATGGAACCAAAATCGGAACATATTTTAACCGATTCCTCATTTTTCTACTTGGAACTAACTATGTTCCCATTAGAATTTACTCGGAACCTACCCTATTAGATACCCGTGCATACCGCTAACTCTCTAAGTATGCAAGACAATCTTCTGTTTATGTTTTTTAATCTCATCTTCCAGTACTTATTTTAATGATTAGATATTATTTTTTTCAGTTTAAACAACTAGCATTAAGAAGTCTAATAAGTTTTAACTAATCCGGTTCAAGCCGGAAAGACCCATTAGGGGGTAAAGCTCTCCCAAGTTAAATTTTCTCCATTTATAAGACTCGAATCTGAGATTTTACTTAAAGAGAAGAAACGTTCTACCACTTCAACCAATCCACTTTCGTATGATTAGATATTTTTCTCTCTTCATAAATTAGTTTTATAGACGAACAAAGAGCACCGCTGTGAAGTGCGGCTTTTCCTCTAGTTATATTTAAAGATAAGATAATTTGGCATGATTTTTTGTCTTTTTGTAATTTCTGCTCTTTCAAAATTTGGTGCAACATCATTACGAGACCTTTCAAACAAACTTCATTTTATAGGAGGCACTATCTTGCATATGTTTCTCTTTAGCTTGGACAGATCCTAACTAGGCAGAAACACATTGCCTATTTATCTTACTCCATGAAATCTGAAAATGTCCTTTCACTTATTTTGACAATTACTATTCTCGAACTTCAATTGTTTCACCAGGACGGCAGGAATCCTACAAAGTTGAACAAATGAATGCATTTCTTGTCCCTTCAAAGATTAAATTTGAACAAAAGTGGACTTCTTGGCATAGTAATTAACTGCCTAAACTCCCTGGGCTATAGTAAACTACTCATAAATGTACGCACATTATTATTTTTCCACACGATCAGGCTTTATGGGGAGGGAGATTGAATTTCATCATAGCTCATGTATATACAGACCTGAAAATGCAGAGGCAACGGGTAGTTTGGCATAACTTGATCTGCTTCTAAGGTCACACTCTACGAATGTCTTTCATATCCTGGTTGGCCATCTTGGACAAGCTCTCAACAAAAAAATAAAGTCCTAGGTTGAACTGAAATTCACTAGAGCCCCACACAGCTATGCACGGAAGAAAAACAAAACCTAACGAAAATGAAATAGTAAATGGAGCAATTTGGCAAATAAGATTTGAAAAATTGATTTTTTATTGTATGGCAACAGATTTTTATGACTACAATTATATATATGGAGTGACATGGAGTGATATACGGAATCTCAGTATTTAATGAAAAATTTTACCGTCAAGATTATAGACATGAAATAAGAATAAAATGACTGAAATTATTATTTATCAATAATATAGAGGATTTTATAAAATAATGTATATAATAGATCTTAACATGTAAATTAGATTGAGGGCAAATATGGAAAAAAAAAAATCAAATCTCCAAAACATTTGCATATAATAAGTGTGTGTATATATATATATATAAATAAGTTAACCCACTATCCGAATCCTGTGGGGGAAGCCATCAATCAAGAACTCACATTTTCTTCTCCCGCAATGTCACTGGTGCTATCTAGGGCAACCTTTTAAGCAAACTTCAAATTTTCCTGCGACTAGGGGATTTTGAACTGAAGGATTCCAGAGGGACCTGATTTGGAAGGAACAAGCTCTAGACTAGGGGTGTTCGTGGTTCCATTCATTTTGAAAAACTATCAAAAAATAAACTAAACCACTTTTTTATTCGATTTGATTCATGGTACTAATCCAAACTGTAACCATTTTAAGAGGAAAAAATTGAATTGTATAGAACTTATTTTCATGATTCGATTAACTGATTAATCATTTTATTAAAAAAATATTTTTAACAAATCTGCTAGAGAAGCAGTAGAAAATGCTGAATCTTTAATCAAATAGCAATGCTTACAATAGTAGTGACATTAAAATCTACAATTTTGAAACCAAACAGCATCAAATAGGAAAAAAAAAACTTTAACTCAATATAAAATAACCAAACTAGACTGTAAGGAAACAGTAACACTATTTTTTACAGAATATAAAATAATAACACTAAGCTAATCTCAAATTGAATGTAACACTGTAAAAAAGAACCGTATTTTATGATTTAAAGTGATGCTTTTCCTTTTTTTTTTTTATATTGTTATTTAATAAAAAAATTTGATTAGCCTAATTCCGATAAACTGAATTTTATAAACTAAATCACTAACTGAACGGTATACCATAAAAAAGGGAGTTGAAACTAAACCGATTAAAATGATTCAATTTTTTTGTTCCATTCAATCCGATTTCACAGTTCGGTTAGATTTTTCAGTTCTCCAGCCCTCCTACTCTAGACTGTATTCTGTACAGGTTATTATGGACATCTTACATCTACATTATTTGGCTTGAAGGGAATTATAGAGTATTTTAGGATGAATGGAGCTAGTTAGTGAGCAAAATTTTTGATCGAGTTAGATGAAGATAAGCAATGCTGCCTGGGCTTACACATCGATTAATCTCAAGATCTTTTTTATTTTTTCAGTATACAGAGGAGACACATAAGTTTAGAAATGATATAAGAAAGAGATGATAAAAAAAAGGTACAAGAAGTTCCACAGGCAAAATAAAATCTAGGATCCTAGGTCACAGGGTGAGAGCAATACCAACCGCACTAAATCCTCTTTCTCTAACCTCAAGCTTTTTTGTAGCTCTCTTCACGTAGAGGGACCTTTTCTAAATAGATGTATGTTTTGATGATTTAGTGTTAATGAAATTCCTCGCACAAAAAAGGAACAGAATAAATAATTGCTGCAAACAACTCAATGTACATTTTCTGTGCCTTTTTAACCTATTCAGTCCCGGGCATGAGCAAAACTCTTATATGTAACAGGTATGTCACGTGTCAGTACTGATGTGATATCACAAACCAATAGGATTCAATTATTTCTAATGATATTTTTTTAGGTTTTTATTAAAAATCTTATAATAACTGAATTTTATTGGTTTGTGACACACCATCAGCACCGTCACATGATATGCCCGTTACACACAATGCTCTTTCCTTACAAAACCTAACCCTAATACACACCAAGCATCTCCATTGAATACAAACCAAACACATACAACTCCTCCCATCCACAACATTGTTAAACTCATGAGAAATATATCCTTCCTTTGACGAGAAGATGGAATCAAGAATTTGGATAAAGCAGGACCACAGGATCGATCATAATTTCCCATTTATTCCATTTTGTTTTACAGCATACTTCGCTCGATCGAGCAACAAGAGGAGAGGAAGCACATATAGTCGGTGGCTGGTGCGATGATGTTTCTGGAGATTTCTTGGCAGCAATAAGCTAGGCCGACATGAGAATTCTAAAGCCGATCCAATTTTGGGACTTATGGAAAAACAATTAAAGCCGGCTAGATAGCACAACTTAAAGAAAATGGATCTTCCTGTATAAGCTTGGATCGAAGGCTCCTAATGCCATGTTTGGATGGATGGTTTTTGCAAGAAAAAGAGCATATGATTCAGGGAGATCGCTCACATAAAATTCTAACAAAAATTGGGGAATCAATGTGAGAATTAATCGTCTCCATTCTTGCTCCTTCAAGACTGTCCAAACAAATAAACTTTAAAATTAAAAAATAAGGTCCAATGTAGTGGCACCTGCAACTAACCAAAATTTTAGGAATTTTTTTTATAAAATCTAAAAGAGAAAATAACCCTAAAATGACTTGATTTTATTAGTTAGTATCACTATATAGGTACTATGACGTTGTATAACCATTACATACAATATTTTCTCCTAGATCTCATGTGTTAAAATATCTATATATTTCATTCCCTTCATTTATCTCTCATCTACTTCCGAAATCAGGAGCCTCCCTCATATACATGAATTACAAAACTATGCAAGATCGCTCCCTTAAATTCAATAAGGAATTCTGCATCGAGGTTCATAATTGTTTGTTTGATCTGAGTCAAATCATTGAGATATTTTTTCAACTAGTCACCATGCATCGTTCCCTACATAATGTTTGCTCTAGTAGGACTAAAAAGTATATGAAGCTTCAAACTCTAAATACCTCCTCAAACTTCTTACATGATGAACTTTCGCTTGAAGCATATATGGAACTAAGCATATATGGAACAATAAACCTCCGTATCATTCCATTTCATCTGAAGCAAATTGATGAAACATTTCAATTCTATCCAATTTTATGGTTTCTACAGAGCATGGCCATATTAAAAGCCATTCTCGACATTAATAATATGATGTCCATCAATAGAGACTGCGCATGAGGATGCCTTCGAATGTGATGCCGGGACCAAATGCTAGGGCTAGTCCCCACTCTTCACCTTCTACCTTGGCCCTAAGGTCCTCTCTCATGTTCTCCATCACATAGAAGATGGTGTTGCTACTAACATTTCCATACTCCATCAATGCCTTCCTGCTACACTTAAGCTTCTCGCTTTTCAACCCTAGTGTGTTCTCCAACTTATTCAAGATAGCTGGCCCGCCCGGATGCACGGCCCAGAACAAGTCATTAAACCCTGGCTGCCCAGTCATGAATTTGCCCTCCTCCATGAGCTTCTTACAGAACTCCTCGATGTTTGCTTCGATTTTTGCTGGAAGGTCCCTCCCCAGCTTAAAGTTGATTCCCTCTTCAGATAGCTTACCATCGATCACATTCTGTGTTTCGGGCAAGAATTTCTGGATTGCACAGTTTAGCTCCATGAAAGGAGACTCCAAGCCCTTTATAGGATCGGCCCCAATGATCACTGCTGCAGCCCCATCCCCGAAGAGTGCCGCCCCAACCAGATCATAAGGCCGCTCATTGTTCGGGGGCCGAAACCCTAGTATAGTAGTCTCTGAGGTAGTCAGAAGAACACGACTCCCAGGGTTATTCTCAGCAATGTCCTTTGCAACCCTGAGACCAGTAACGCCACCATAGCAACCTAGAAAGTATAACATCACTCGCCCCACATCACTCTTTAGGCCCAGCCTGGCGGACAAGTAAAGGTCGCCCCCAGGTAGTCTTAGTTCACTAGAGGAGACATACACGAGGTGAGTGATATCTTCGATCTTTCGCCCCCATTCTCCAATGCAGGAAAGGCAAGCTTCCACTGCCATGTCCAGGACTGCTGCATTTGCTATCTCAAGCCTTTGCTTGATCGTTGGGGAACCCTCTGTTGCCAGTTCTGGATACTTGTCCAATATCTCCTTGGAAATCACCGTGTATCTTCTTTGCACTGTTGTCTTTTTACCTAACAGATCAATGCAAGAAAAAAAAAAAAAGAACAATTATCCATGTTGAATCATAAAGAAGAACACAAGAAATGAGAAAACAGGGGGAAAAAAAAAGGAGGAAGATTGATCATTTTACTTACACAGGTATGCCAGTTTCTCCTTGATGGAAGGATCTTCACACTTGGTGTCACGAACGAAACCTTCCACCAGTTGATCTTGAAGAACAAGTTGCTTTGGGAAGGCCTTTCCCAGAGCAAGGATTGTCGCCTTCCCAGCTGTTGGAGCTCGTTTACTCTGCACCGAGGATAGCTTTGGCTCACCATCGCTCCCATTTGCCGACATTTTTTATGCAGCGAGAAGGCACTGTGGAGGTGAGAAAAGAGTAATTGAACGAGTGCATCATGCTCTTGAAGAATCGGGAACATAAATATGAGTTGAAGACTGGGAATGTTCATGGAGAAAAGTTGGTTTGAAATTTTAATCCAACATGACAAAGGGGATGAATGGCTATTTTCTCGTGTTAGGTTTTTGGTGGGTTTACACCCCTGTCAACATGAAAATGATCATTTATGTTTCAAAGCTTTTGCAAGTTAAAAAATTGCACTTTATGAGGTAGAAATTTTTGTAAGTACAAAATCCTAGTCCGCTATCTGAACTATTCACTTCCTTCTTTATTGCCTTCCATTCCCAATAATTCAATTTTAATGATCGAATTTCTTAATCGTAATACCTTGAATTTGTTGAATTACATTGTTAATAGAGCTTAACTATAGAGTACTTTTTTCAGTATGTAAAAGAGGAACATACGTTTAAAATTAAAAGAAGGAAGAGGAAATAATGGGGTTTAGAAAGTCCCACCGACAATATCGAATCCGGGAACTGTAGGTTACAGAATGAAAGCGCTACCAATTATGTCAAGCCTTCTTCTTACCCATAGAGTACTTTTTTCTACAAACAATCTAATACTGACTTTTGAATTTTCCATTTTTGCTTATCGACCAGAAATTTCATTGAAGATTCAGCTGATTTTTCAAAATACATTAATGATTGGTAATGCAACTAGGTTTTATGTCATGTATTGTTCTCAGTTATTGCGTAATCCTATGAGTTGTATTTTAATAATTATGCAGTAAATTTGTTTGCAGTCAGATATGACCATTGGCTGGTTGACAACTAACGAACAATTCCATGGTTTATTATTTAGCTATATCGTTTCTAGAAGATGAATGACATATATTTATTTGTTATAATAATGTTCTTGGAGAAAAGCTGGTTTGAAATTTAAAAACCGACAAGACAAAGGAGATGAATGGCTATTTTATTATGTTAGGTTTTTGGTGGGTTTCCATTCTTGGCAACATGAAAATGGTGAGTTTATATTTCAAGGAATTAAAGGTTAAAAAGAATTGAACTTTATTGAGGTAGCAATCTTTATAAGGATAAAATCCTAATCTACTATAAAAATGCCATATATAAATATCAATAATCCGTCCGTTGGATTAGTCAATTGTTACGACGCTGAACACCATTGATATAAAAAATCGTATTATTAATTGACTGAAATTTCAGCAAAATTATTTCTCGTGACATTAGGTGAATAAAAATTGGAAACAAGCACGTGCCAATTTTGGATATTATTGAAGGTCATAAAAATATAGAAAATTTTAAAAAAAATGTCACAAATTTTTAGACTATTTATCCAATGTCTTTCATTTGACAGTCAAAACAATAATTTATTCACTTTCTATTGATGTTCTGATTTTTGCTAATTTCTTATTTCCAGTCAAATTTAGAAGAAGCAATTGATTGTTTTAAAATATGTAACGGAAATCACCAGCAGTAAAAGCCTTCTTGCATTTCCTTAACGTTCTGCTTTGAGAAGGTTTTTTTTTTTTTTGGTGGTTTCTCGGAACATGTTAAAACAATTACAAGTTCCAAGAAATGCTCAAATTACTAGACACAACTAGATTATGCAAGACAAAATAATACAAATCGAGTCACCCCGTTAAACAATTTCAAGAACAGAATTCGGAGCAGACATGCTTTGAACATGTATTTCACAAGAAACCATTCGACAAAAAATAAGGGTCACGACTCACGATAAGTGGGTTGTGACTACCAACATCTTCTAATCAGAGAAAATTTTACTTCCAACAAAAATATGAAAGTACTGGTCACATAAGCCCCTGACAGACATGACTTCAACTTTCACAGAAAGTCTTCTATTTAACGGATATATCACGTAACAGTATTTATATAATTTTACAAATTAATAAGATTTAATCATATTTAGATTTTTTTAATAAAATCTTAAAAATAAAAAAGACAACGCTAGAAATAACTCGGTTTTATTAATTTATGATGCTCGCAAGTATTTCACATGTCATGTCTATTACATACAAGACTTTCTCTGGCTTTAGAGGTTAATATGGTGAAATCATGTCGAAGCAACAATTGAAACTAAAGAGAGAAAAAGGATACATGCAGTTACCACTCTCAATCTCAAACTTCAGCTGTTTCACATGAACTGTCGGAATCCTGCTAAGTTGGACGGATTGATGCATTGCTTGCCCCCTCATAAATAAACTTTTAGCAAGGTGCACTTCCAGGCGCAGAAATTAACTGCAGCAACCGACTCAATGTCAATTTTCGGTGCCATTTCTAATTAATTTAGTCCCTAGCATGCTGAAACTAATCGTAACACACACAAAGCATCGCCATGGAATACAGACCAAAAACGTAAATTTCCTAACATCCACAAAATTGCTAACTCACCAGAAGTTTATCCTTTCTTTGACAGAAAGATTGAATCCAGAATTTGGATAAAAAATTTATTGGAGGATTATAGGAAGACAACCGCTGTACTTACCAGTATATTTCAACTGCTCATGGCTTGACTTTGCTGTGGCAAGTATCAAGAGGAGAACATGCACGTACAGTCGATGGCAATAGGCTGCCTTGGCATGAGAATTTTATTGCCCATCCAATTTTCGATGTTCTAGAAAAGACTATTAAAGTCGTCTGGATAGAACAACTCAAAGAAAATGAAACATTGGAACTTCTTGTATAGGCTTGAAGGATCCTAATACAACATGTTCGGATGATGGATTTTATTGGGGATCGGGATTGCTCCGATACCGTCTATTGGATCTCGGAATGTCCCAAGCGAGATGCTGAAATGAGAAATTCAGAAAATTGACATTGGTTATACATGATAAAACCCTCAACACAGAGAAACATCCACGGATAAAATAAGAGATTCCACTAGATCAAATTAGGAGATTATAATTTTCAAGGATACCACCAATTTCAAGTCCCAGTGCATACCTCACTTAGAAAATAGTCATAACTCGATCTCTCAAGTTCTCACACTCCAGGAAGTTTACTAAAAAGATCTCTTACCAAACTCTCTCACTCTAGCCCTAAGTCCCCCAAGGTTTAACGGCACTGAGGCACTGCTTCACAACTCGTATAAGATTATTTATAGATAGAAGATTATATCTTATTTGATAACCTAGAAAATATTATCTACATATATTTTCTAAATCAAACAGAATACAAAATCCTCGATATCATATTCAAACGAGAAAATAATACCTATAAAATCTTTCAAATATTTATTAAGATTTTTTCCAGGATATTCCGTGCTTCCAACATCGATCTGGACATTTGATTATTGTTCGCACATATCTCGTATTTTGAATCTGATCTCCAACTCGTTATTCAGGTTTTCTAATTTTCAAGTTCTGTTTTATGCCAAGACATATCCTAATAGATTTTGTGAGAATAAGAGGATAGGACTCTAAGAGATCTCTATTCCTCCAAATAAATTTCTACAAAAAAAATTTAGGATTCGTGTGTCAGAATTAATATAATCTTCTGCCTTCACATTCCTTCAAAATCATCCATCCAAACTGTAAAAATCAGAAATAGGGTGCTCTATATATATATATATATATATATATGTATGTATGTATATATATGTAGTGGAACCTGCCATCAGGCAGAAATGGCTAGGTTAGGAGGTTTAGATTCATAGATTAGAACATCCATCTATCTTTGTTCCCTTTCCTTATTCTCTCTTTTAATGCTCTCTCCCTTTTCTTTTAGATTCTGGACCATCCCTCGTATCATAGAGTACTGAAGCACATAGAATTTGCTCCTTTAATTAAACTCAATAGGGATTCCTTGTACGAGGTTTTCAAATAAATGTTTGTTTGATCTTAGTCAGGTCATTGAGACAGGTGTTAAGTTCACATTAAATTTTGACGTCCGCTTGTGCTCTATTTCTTCATCAACTTACATGCATGGCACCATGATGCATTATGCTCCAGTAAGAGTAACAAGTATACAAGGCTTCAAACTCAAACACTTTCTCGAACATCTTACATGATGAACCTTGTCTTGAAGCATATAGAATATAACTCACGTATCCTTTCATCTAAAGCAAATTGACAATACATTTCCCTCCATTCCATTTTTACGGATTTCTATGAAGCATTACTGTGTTAAAGCAATTCCCAGGATTAATAATATGATGCCTGTTAACAGAGACTGCGCATGAGGATGCCTTCGAATGTGATGCCGGGGCCAAATGCTAGAGCTAGTCCCCACTCTTCACCTTCTACCTTGGCCCTAAGCTCCTTTCTCATGTTCTCTATCACATAGAAGATGGTGTTGCTACTAACATTTCCATACTCCATCAATGCCTTCCTGCTACTCTCGAGCTTCTCACATCTCAACCCCAATATGTTCTCCAACTTGTTCAAGATAGCTGGCCCGCCTGGGTGCACAGCCCAGAACAAGTCATTGTACTTTGGCTGCCCGGTCGTGAACTTGCCCTCCTCCACGAGCTTCTTACAGAACTCCTCGATGTTTGCTTCAATTTTTGTTGGAAGGTCTCTCCCCAGCTTAAAGTTGATTCCCTCTTCAGATAGCTTACCATCAATCACATTCTGTGTTTCGGGCAAGAATTTTTGGATTGCACAATTCAACTCCATGAAAGGAGACTCCACGTCCTGTACAGGGTCAGCCCCAATGACTACTGCTGCTGCCCCATCCCCAAAGAGTGCTGCCCCGACAAGATCATAGGGTCGCTCGTTGCTCAAGGGCCGAAACCCTAGTATGGTTGTCTCTGAGGTGGTCAGGAGAACACGACTCCCAGGGTTGTTCTCAGCAATGTCCTTTGCAACCCTGAGACCGGTGACACCACCGTAACAACCTAGAAAATACAACATCACACGCCCAACATCGCTCTTCAGGCCCAGCCTGGCAGACAAGTGAAGGTCGCCACCAGGAAGTCTTAGCTCACTAGAGGAAACATAGACGAGGTGAGTGATATCTTCAATCTTTCTTCCCCATTCTTTGATGCAGGAAAGGCAAGCTTCCACTGCCATATCCAGGACTGCTGTATTTGATATCTCGAGCCTCTGCTTGATCGTTGGGGAGCCCTCTGTTGCCAATTCTGGATACTTGTCTAGTATCTCCTTTGACATCACCGTGTATCTTCTTTGCACAGTTGTCTTCTTACCTAGCAAATCAATGGAAAATAACAGTCGTCCATCTTTAATTAAAAAAAAAAAAGAACACAATAAAAGAATGAAGAAAACGAAGATCCTTATTCTTACTTACATAAGTACGCAAGTTTCTCCTTGATGGAAGGATCTTCACACTTGGTATCACGAATGAATCCCTCCACGAGGTGATCCTGAAGGACGAGTTGCTTCGGGAAGGCCTTGCCAAGAGCAAGGATTGTCGCTTTCTTCATTGTTGGAGCCCGCCTAGTCTTCACCAAGGATACCTCGAGGTCACCATTCATCCTATTTGCCGACATTTTTGATGCGGTGAGAAGGTTTTGCGGAGGTGTGAGAAGAGTAACTGAGCGAGTGAATGATACTGCTGTAGAATTGGGAACATAAATAGGGGTTGAAGAGTTATGTTCTTGGAGAAAAGTTGGTTTTAAATTTGAAAGCTGATAAATTACAAAGGAGATGAATGGCTATTTTATCATGTCAGGTTTTCGGTGGGTTCCGATCCATTCGCAACATGAAAATGGTGACTCTATTTTTCAAAGCCTTACTGCAGTTTATTGCGAAGGCAATCTTTGCGAGGACAAAGTCCTAATCTACCATCTCACCACTTCCTTCTTCTTTATTCCCAACCTTTCAAGTTATTAAATGCTTAAATGATAGAATTTCGTAATCACTAGATATCTCTCATTGACGAATGAGGTCGTTAATCAATGGACTTTACCTATATATTTTTCACGAGTTTTATTCATGGAATATGTTGAATCAGATGATCTTGTCTTTATATACAGAGTTTAATACATTGTGCGGATGTCAAAGTTTACAATTTCTACCCATCTTAGAGAAAATGTTGTCCTCAACATTTCAAGAGTTATTAGTGTCTGAGATTAGGTTTGGATGCTGCGCATTGGTTGTAGCCTTTGGTTCCCAAGTATGTTGATCTTTAATGTCCCTCTAGTGTATATTATTTGATTTAGAATTATAAGAGATAGTGAAGGAATTCATTAGAGTTATTTTGGACATATTTGATATTTATCATTGCTACAACTAATTTTCCACTATTTTTTTAAAAAATATTTTCCATTATTGTTAAATGTTTGTAATTGAAACTTCTGGCTCTTGTTGATGCCGGATGCTATCTTTAGTGAAATGAGTTGAAGGTAGTGGAGTGTGGGAAGCGTAAGAATGATTAGAATCAAGCTATATGTTCCTACTAAGAACATTGGAACACATACATGGTGGCTTTATACTTATTAAATTAAATTACAAGGAACAACTCTAGAAAATTCCCATCAGAGTTGTGCGTATGTGTGATACTATGGTAGGGTAAATTACATTTAAAAAAGCATGTAATTTAATTATTTCCTTAAAAAAATCAAACATTTTAAATTTGAAAAATAAAACCATACAGTTTCATTTTATTCTCAAATTAAACCAAATCTTTCAAATTTTAAAAATAAAATCATTCTTTTTCGTTCCAATTTAAGCCAAATAATTCATCTTTTAAAATTAAAATTGTATTATTTATTTTACTATTAAATTAGACTAATTTGTTTAACCTGATATTCAATGCTTAGGTGACTCATTCTTTGTTACTTTTTTTCTTCAATATAGAATAAAAGTATATTAGAAATTTTTTAAAAAATTACTCTAATTTCTTGTATAAAGTTCTCTTCATATTTTTTGATAACTAATATTAATCTTAATCTGAGAAAAAAATTTTAAGTTAATTTTAAATAAAAATTAAGCGAATGTTATCTATTTGTAAGTATGTGATGAAATAATCAAGTAGAATATGTTGCACAAGAATATCACTCTATATTTTAATATATTAGTCCGCTTGTTAATAAATAAAAAAACAATTTTTATTTTTTAAAATTGAAGAGTTTGGCTTGATTTGAGAATGAAATAAAATTTCATGATTTATTTTTTAAAATTTAAAAAGTTTGGCTTAATTTGAAAATAAAATGAAACCACATGATTTTTTTTTCAAATTTAAAATGTTCGGCTTTATTTGAGAAATGAAGTAAATCATGTGCTTTTTTACGTAATTAACCGTACTATGGTATAAAATAAATATGTCCTTTCATCTATGCAGGATCTCTCTTTGATGAACTAGAATGGTAAGTAATGAGGGGTCAATTTAGTAATTCTACTAGAGTTATGAACATGAGTTGTCATAAGATTGCATTATAGTTACATTAGGTAATCATAAACTTCTTATTCCAATTCTGAATAAATTATAGTTGTGTTACTCTGTTCAGTCATGGAAAATTGTTACGAGTCTTTATATTGCTTGAACCAGACATGAACATGATTTAAGTTAAAGGCAATTGAATTAGCATATCTACTACTTTCGAGACTGAGGCAACGTAATTCTAGCTTTATTAAGTCACTCTTACTTTCAATAGTTAGAAAAGAAAATTAAAATAATGAAAAATAAAATTAAAAATACACTTAGTCCAACAAAAATTGCTTAGTATTAGTGCTAATAGGAATTGTCAACTTGATCCCAACAATGGCGCCAAAAAGTTATTGTAAAAAAACTGATAACCAAACAAAGCACATAAGTATAGGTATTACTTCAAGTAATATAGAATGAGTATCAAGTTTGTTTATACAAGGACTGTGTCAAATTCCGCTAAACAATAATATAAGCAATTAAGTCTAAGTTAGGTTAGTCGTAATTAAGAATGCAATAAAATAAAAAAGTAAACAAAAATTAGGAAGCAAACAAAAAAATTCAATCAATATTTATGGACATAAACAATAACTTCCATCAATTCTATTCCTAATTTCGAATATATTCTCTACATTTAGAAATTATTAGGTGATCCTATCTTGTCACGTGGTGTGACAAAATAGCAATTAAATTGTGAGAAATGTGCAAATTTATGTTAATCACTCGAACAGTTACCATAATTATCACTAATCAGAACAATTTAATTAGTTTTTTATCACTTCGTCACTGTGAGGTAGGACTACCTAAATTTTTTTCTCTATATGTAATTGATCATTACCTATCTCTTGGTTTAATGAGGACGTATTTATTGGATGATATTAATCATTTTATCTATAGGCAATTAACATTAAGAATTTGAATTAGGAAGCCTAATAAGCTTGAACCCCAATTGGATCCTTATGGTGATCTACTAATCTCACAATACTTCTCACGATTAATCTCAACCTCTTAGCATGAATTATTCTTAAGTTATAATGATTTCAATTTTGTCTCTCGAGTTTTCTCGAATCTCCTAATTAATCTAATTGGTGGCTAGTCGATTCAAAAGCATGAATAAAAAGAATAATATAAATAACACGAGTGCAATCAATAAACTTGCAAAGAGAGAATTGGAACTAAGAAATAGAAAAGAATTTGATTGCTCACCCTAAAAAATTAAGAATTTTACCAAGAGAGGTTGGATCATTCAAGAGTTTTCTCTCTTTTTTCTCTTTTCTTAATAAACAGTTGATTTGGCCAGAAAATAAATTAAGAGGGATTATTTTTTCATTTCCAAAGAACTCTAGAAAGTAGAAAGCTTCTATATCCCACGGAATCCGATCTTCTCTCAGTCGATTTCCTCAATTGTTCCTCTCGAACTGTTGAAATTTGTCGATTCTCAAATTTTGTTTCGATTAATGTAAAATGAAGAATATTATCTTCATCTGAGCTCATTTAGCTCAGATTATTGCTTCTTATCAGCTTCGAATGACAATTTGCTAGAGACTTGACTTTCAAGTAATTGCCAGGTTGGGGAAGTAAGCGGGACATGGAGATGCGCTCAAAGGTCGAAGGGTCGTCTGCTCCAGCAATTCAGCAGAAGCCCTACAAGTGTTGATTATATCGAGGTTGAAAGGCCATCAAAAACCTGCTCTTGAGTGCCCTTTTCTCTTCACGGTTCTCTAGGTTAGAGAGCCTTTCTTTCAGTATGTGTTGAACCTACAAGTTCAAATTGTTTTCTGTATTTACTATCTCTTGATTCAGCTAATTGATGTGGAATGGAGATTTGCATTCTGAAACAGGTGTTGGGTCTCTTCTACGGCCATGAAATTCAAAGTTGAGTCACATTTTGAAGCGTCCTTCGATGCCTGGACTTTGAAAATGGCAGGAACAACTTTTAAGAGAAGTGGTACATTTTAAAAATTTAATGAATAGTAAGGGTAAAAAAATAATTGTACCATTTTACCACATAAGCCACTCACACATCATATGTAAAATGGCACACTAGCAAAAAAAAAAAAAAAAACTCCACATGTGCAGGGATAAATAATGTTAGATTACACTTCAACCAATGATTGCGGTGACAATTAGGACTCAATCATAAGACGAAATTAACATTATAGAGCTCAATTAGTCATTTTAAAATATATACTATTCAATTCTAAAAAATAACAAGCATATAAGACTTTTAGTGTAATTTTCCTTATATTAGAACTGATGACAAATTATTTTTATCTAGTGTTGTTAAGTGAGGGAGATTTTTTATATAAAGAGGCTTAGGAGAGGAGAAAACGCCCTCCACTCATATCCAATTATTTATTTGAGAATATGTCTACATTGCCCTTTCACATTACCCACCGGTAGAGTAAACGATTAGGTTGTACATCAATCCTACTCAAAGAGGCAGTCTACGTAGACGGGTGATGTTGTCCCCGTTCTTGCTTATCTTGGCTAGAACGGTCTGCCGTCCTAGTCAGCCAACAAGTTATTGGGGCTCCGAAGTAGTAGGACTTTCTGGTGGTGTAAGGACTGTCGGAGTCGTCTGACATCCCGTGTCATTATAGAAAAGGAGCAGAGCGGTCTGGCCATATTACTTGTTGAGTAGAGCATTGCTTGGGTAAAAAAATAGAGAAAAGTCCATGACAGAAGCATGATGTTATGTAGGATGACTATGCACGTCTGATGGTAGAAAAAATATCCCATTAAGCCATATTAGTTTTATATAGCAATTTCATTAAGTAGCCATTCAAATAAATAATTCTCTTATATATTGAATCAAATTAACAATAAAGAATGACTAAATCAGTATGTAATCTAAATCTATAATTTCTTGCCTTAATGCATGAAATTGAATTTGCATAGCTAATATTAGTTATACATACTCGATAGTTTGGATACCGTCAATATATTTGCATAGGTTCTATCATTTTTTATTGATTGTTTCTGTTTGTTTTTATTCAAATATATGGGAAAAACGTTATGCATGATGATGATATGGGACTAAATTATATGTTACACGAAGATTCTGATTACACTTCTTCACAATCAGAATCTCTTAAGAGATAGACGAGGAAGATGGCTTTATTAGTGAGAATGATAATGATGAGGAATTCATGAACGGAAAGGAGCAAAGGAAGAGTTACAGTAAAAAGAAAAAAAAGGGCAAAATAGAGATGACTGTGAAGATGTGAAGAGGTTGTTGGTATGAAATTGATGGGTTTTCACATGCCATAGACGAGCTTAGCTCTTGTGAAGAGGCAAACACTCCTAACACAACTGATAATGAAGATGCAGAATATAACATAGTGAGAAATTAGGGAAGAAAATGTTTGATCCAAAAAAGACTATTTCAGTTGATAATTTTGCTCTTAATATGTAGTTTGAGTCTCCTTTGCGATTCAGACATGTTGTGCAGGACTATGCTACATCTTGTGGAATTGAAGTCACATGGAAGAAATCTACTAATGATAGAATGGAAGCTATAAGTGCGAGGTATTGTAGTCGGGGAATCCATGCATCTTGGCTGCAAGATAAGATGGATTTTTAAGTTAAGAGGTACTATAAGGATTACAATTTGTTCGAGGCCATGTAGAAACAGTCAAGCCTCAGCTGAATGGATAGCAAGACGATATCTAGACAAGTTCTCACAAAACCTTGATTGGCCAATATTAGAGGAATGAGAGATCATGATGAAAAATTTGCTGTGAAGGTGGGTAAGAACACCTATTATAAGGCTAGGAAACATGCCCGTAATTTGTTTACAGGGACTATGACTGATCATTACAATTTGGTACCCTCTTACATAGCAGAATTGAAAAGGGTATACAAAAACAGTCATTTTGAGCTACTCATTGATTCTGATGGGACTTTCAGGATATATTGAGGGGTTTGAGGGTTTAAAACTACGGACTGTTGTTAATCATCACAATGTGGTTGAAGGAGAGAACAAGAGTCTTGGACATAGTTTTTTGAAAGGCTTACAAGTGAATTAGGAATCACTAATGGTTTTGGGATGACAATCATTAGTGACCAACAAAAGGTAGTACCAATAATAAACTTATTTGATTTTTGTTAAATAAAACCTAGTCACATTGGTAACATCCCATGTTTCATCTTACGCAAATTGATGTCGATGGCCAAGCATCGCAACTGTGCCAGGCATATCTGTGCTAATTGGATCAAGAAGCACAATGGATATGCATTGAAAGGTATATCCTGGAAAGTTGTTAAGAGTACAATAGAGATCAAATTATGGAATGTATGGACCAATAAAGACTGAATGTGAATCCGCCTTTGATGGTTTCATTAGTGTTGGGGTTCACGAGTTCTGTAAGTTGCATCAACATATGACCTAAGTGTGAGGCGGTAGACAATAATATATCAGAGTGCTTCAATGGATACATATGAAAAGCCAGGTGTAAGCATTTGATAGACATGTTGGAGGATATTAGAGTTTCCATTATGCAAGGATATCTGAAAAGAGTGAGATGGTGAAAGATTATAATGATTTTCTCTGTCCAAGAGTGAGGAAGATATTGAGGAGATTAAATTTTTGTAGTAGATTGTGGGTTGCAATCCATGGAGGAAACTCATGTTTTGAGGTAATTTATGGAGTGAATTGGCTTGTTGTCGATATACTTTGGAAAACATGTGCTTGTAGGATGTGGGACCTTACCGGAATTTTGGAATTCCATGCCTTCATGCCATCTCTTGCATCAATTGGCTGAAACAAGATCTTGCAGACTATGTTGATGAATTTTTGACAATGCCAAGATATAAAATGGCATATAAGTTGAGTATACCACCTCTCAATGGCAAGAGGATGCAGTCCAAAGTTGAAGGTTCAACCATATTGCCTCCTCAAATCTTGAAGAAAGTATGTAAATAAAAGATCAGTAGGAAGAGGAACAGGTTTGAGAGAGATCCCAAACCCAATGTTGTATCAAAGAAGGGAGCGTAGATGACGTGCCAAATTTGCAGCAATCATACTCACAACAAAAGGACCTGGCCAAGCAAAAGAAATTCCTTTTGACTCAAGGACAAAAACCCAAGTACGACTAGTAATCTATTCACTTGCAATAATTACATTCATGCACATGCTCTAACTAAACTATATTGGTTTCTTTAGGTGAAGAAAAGAGGCAGACTTGAGAAGGTGTCATCAGTTTTGGAGGTTAACTCAGTTCTATAAGATTACAAGCTCATGCTCAGGCATACCTAGAATGACAAATACAGGAGGAAAGACAACTAGAAAGACCACAATTCTGCCTGCTTCAGGCTTAATTCCCACCCAACAAAAGTTCCCACCTAGACAAGTGTGACCACAAGCATATTTTCAAAGTTAAAAGTAAGTGCATATTTATGCATGTAAGTGTACATTTATTTGAATAAGTGCATATTCATTTAAGTAAAAAAGACACACATGGCAATACATATTTTTGCATTTCATTTCCATCACAGGTCACAAGGAAAATGCAAGCACAATCATATGAAGCTCTTGTACACAGAAGAAGAGCTCAAGCAACTCGCGTTATGGGGTCTCCATCAGTATAGAAACTGGAATTTCATATGTGAGGGTCAATATCATCAATGATTTTAAGTTGTAACATGTCTTGATTTTGACTAATCTTGTTTCTCCATAGATGCCCGAGGAACCTCTTTGAACAAGCTATATGGGATTATATGGGGGACAATTCACAATAAGAGCATCTTAGTAGCGGCAACCACGGTACACACAATCTCACCAAGAAGGATAAGAAAACTCATTCTGCTCCAATAAGGACTCAAGATTGAAAAAAATTATATGTTCTCATAAGCTTAAGGGAAAGAGTTGCTATGATCATTTTACTTTTATGAAGGGATGAAAAAATCATTGATGAGTAACTTATTGGAATTATAGGCTTCTCATTTTTAATTACAACTTACATAGATATGATTTCATTTTATCAACATAATGATGGGCTATTTATTTTGTAAGTAATACGTTGGAATTATGTGTTGTTCATTTTATACGTACATCTTACAGATGCATATGATCTTCATTTCCTAGATAACTCATTGGAACAATGAAAGTTTGCTATGTTCAGGACTGTGAAAACTTTGGTATTTATCACATTTTTTAAGAATAGTATGGCCCTTATTAGTTAAAATTATTCTGTGATTGATGACATTTTTTATCTAATCAAAGTATCATTGTCATAAAATGTTTTCCCTTCTCAATTTGTGCAAAATAAAGATCCAAAATTCGTGATATAATTTAGTTATCAACTAAAAGTTCGTGATATAATTGGATTAATTATAAAAGTTCATGATATAATTCAGTTATCAGTTCAAAGCTCATATTTTTCTTATGTTTCTATCTGAAAACAAATACCATGTCAGTGCTATGTCATCATCGTCAGTGCTGCGT
>CM075296.1:11139233-11161554 GCA_037672795.1 Lagerstroemia speciosa | reverse complement strand
TTACTTCAAGTAATATAGAATGAGTATCAAGTTTGTTTATACAAGGACTGTGTCAAATTCCGCTAAACAATAATATAAGCAATTAAGTCTAAGTTAGGTTAGTCGTAATTAAGAATGCAATAAAATAAAAAAGTAAACAAAAATTAGGAAGCAAACAAAAAAATTCAATCAATATTTATGGACATAAACAATAACTTCCATCAATTCTATTCCTAATTTCGAATATATTCTCTACATTTAGAAATTATTAGGTGATCCTATCTTGTCACGTGGTGTGACAAAATAGCAATTAAATTGTGAGAAATGTGCAAATTTATGTTAATCACTCGAACAGTTACCATAATTATCACTAATCAGAACAATTTAATAGTTTTTATCACTTCGTCACTGTGAGGTAGGACTACCTAAATTTTTTCTCTATATGTAATTGATCATTACCTATCTCTTGGTTTAATGAGGACGTATTTATTGGATGATATAATCATTTTATCTATAGGCAATTAACATTAAGAATTTGAATTAGGAAGCCTAATAAGCTTAACCCCAATTGGATCCTTATGGTGATCTACTAATCTCACAATACTTCTCACGATTAATCTCAACCTCTTAGCATGAATTATTCTTAAGTTATAATGATTTCAATTTTGTCTCTCGAGTTTTCTCGAATCTCCTAATTAATCTAATTGGTGGCTAGTCGATTCAAAAGCATGAATAAAAAGAATAATATAAATAACACGAGTGCAATCAATAAACTTGCAAAGAGAGAATTGGAACTAAGAAATAGAAAAGAATTTGATTGCTCACCCTAAAAAATTAAGAATTTTACCAAGAGAGGTTGGATCATTCAAGAGTTTTCTCTCTTTTTTCTCTTTTCTTAATAAACAGTTGATTTGGCCAGAAAATAAATTAAGAGGGATTATTTTTTCATTTCCAAAGAACTCTAGAAAGTAGAAAGCTTCTATATCCCACGGAATCCGATCTTCTCTCAGTCGATTTCCTCAATTGTTCCTCTCGAACTGTTGAAATTTGTCGATTCTCAAATTTTTGTTTCGATTAATGTAAAATGAAGAATATTATCTTCATCTGAGCTCATTTAGCTCAGATTATTGCTTCTTATCAGCTTCGAATGACAATTTGCTAGAGACTTGACTTTCAAGTAATTGCCAGGTTTGGGGAAGTAAGCGGGACATGGAGATGCGCTCAAAGGTCGAAGGTTCGTCTGCTCCAGCAATTCAGCAGAAGCCCTACAAGGTGTTGATTATATCGAGGTTGAAAGGCCATCAAAAACCTGCTCTTGAGTGCCCTTTTCTCTTCACGGTTCTCTAGGTTAGAGAGCCTTTCTTTCAGTATGTGTTGAACCTACAAGTTCAAATTGTTTTCTGTATTTACTATCTCTTGATTCAGCTAATTGATGTGGAATGGAGATTTGCATTCTGAAACAGGTGTTGGGTCTCTTCTACGGCCATGAAATTCAAAAGTTGAGTCACATTTTGAAGCGTCCTTCGATGCCTGGACTTTGAAAATGGCAGGAACAACTTTTTAAGAGAAGTGGTACATTTTAAAAATTTAATGAATAGTAAGGGTAAAAAAATAATTGTACCATTTTACCACATAAGCCACTCACACATCATATGTAAAATGGCACACTAGCAAAAAAAAAAAAAAAACTCCACATGTGCAGGGATAAATAATGTTAGATTACACTTCAACCAATGATTGCGGTGACAATTAGGACTCAATCATAAGACGAAATTAACATTATAGAGCTCAATTAGTCATTTTAAAATATATACTATTCAATTCTAAAAAATAACAAGCATATAAGACTTTTAGTGTAATTTTCCCTTATATTAGATGAACAACTAATGATATTTTATCTATGTGTTAGTTAAAGGGAGATGGATATTTTTATATAAAGAGGCTTAGGAGAGGAGAAAACTGCCCTCCACTCATATCCAATTATTTATTTGAGAATATGTCTACATTGCCCTTTCACATTACCCACCGGTAGAGTAAACGATTAGGTTGTACATCAATCCTACTCAAAGAGGCAGTCTACGTAGACGGGTGATGTTGTCCCCGTTCTTGCTTATCTTGGCTAGAACGGTCTGCCGTCCTAGTCAGCCAACAAGTTATTGGGGCTCCGAAGTAGTAGGACTTTCTGGTGGTGTAAGGACTGTCGGAGTCGTCTGACATCCCGTGTCATTATAGAAAAGGAGCAGAGCGGTCTGGCCATATTACTTGTTGAGTAGAGCATTGCTTGGGTAAAAAAATAGAGAAAAAGTCCAGGACAGAAGCATGATGTTATGTAGGATGACTATGCACGTCTGATGGTAGAAAAAATATCCCAATTAAGCCATATTAGTTTTATATAGCAATTTCATTAAGTAGCCATTCAAATAAATAATTCTCTTATATATTGAATCAAATTTAACAATAAAGAATGACTAAATCAGTATGTAATCTAAATCTATAATTTCTTGCCTTAATGCATGAAAATTGAATTTGCATAGCTAATATTAGTTATACATACTCGATAGTTTGGATACCGTCAATATATTTGCATAGGTTCTATCATTTTTTATTGATTGTTTCTGTTTGTTTTTATTCAAATATATGGGAAAAACGTTATGCATGATGATGATATGGGACTAAATTATATGTTACACGAAGATTCTGATTACACTTCTTCACAATCAGAATCTCTTAAGAGATAGACGAGGAAGATGGCTTTATTAGTGAGAATGATAATGATGAGGAATTCATGAACGGAAAGGAGCAAAGGAAGAGTTACAGTAAAAAGAAAAAAAAGGGCAAAATAGAGATGACTGTGAAGATGTGAAGAGGTTGTTGGTATGAAATTGATGGGTTTTCACATGCCATAGACGAGCTTAGCTCTTGTGAAGAGGCAAACACTCCTAACACAACTGATAATGAAGATGCAGAATATAACATAGTGAGAAATTAGGGGAAGAAAATGTTTGATCCAAAAAAGACTATTTCAGTTGATAATTTTGCTCTTAATATGTAGTTTGAGTCTCCTTTGCGATTCAGACATGTTGTGCAGGACTATGCTACATCTTGTGGAATTGAAGTCACATGGAAGAAATCTACTAATGATAGAATGGAAGCTATAAGTGCGAGGTATTGTAGTCGGGGAATCCATGCATCTTGGCTGCAAGATAAGATGGATTTTTAAGTTAAGAGGTACTATAAGGATTACAATTTGTTCGAGGCCATGTAGAAACAGTCAAGCCTCAGCTGAATGGATAGCAAGACGATATCTAGACAAGTTCTCACAAAACCTTGATTGGCCAATATTAGAGGAATGAGAGATCATGATGAAAAATTTGCTGTGAAGGTGGGTAAGAACACCTATTATAAGGCTAGGAAACATGCCCGTAATTTGTTTACAGGGACTATGACTGATCATTACAATTTGGTACCCTCTTACATAGCAGAATTGAAAAGGGTATACAAAAACAGTCATTTTGAGCTACTCATTGATTCTGATGGGACTTTCAGGAGATATATGAGGGGTTTGAGGGTTTAAAACTACGGACTGTTGTTAATCATCACAATGTGGTTGAAGGAGAGAACCAAGAGTCTTGGACATAGTTTTTTGAAAGGCTTACAAGTGAATTAGGAATCACTAATGGTTTTGGGATGACAATCATTAGTGACCAACAAAAGGTAGTACCAATAATAAACTTATTTGATTTTTGTTAAATAAAACCTAGTCACATTGGTAACATCCCATGTTTCATCTTACGCAAATTGATGTCGATGGCCAAGCATCGCAACTGTGCCAGGCATATCTGTGCTAATTGGATCAAGAAGCACAATGGATATGCATTGAAAGGTATATCCTGGAAAGTTGTTAAGAGTACAATAGAGATCAAATTTATGGAATGTATGGACCAATAAAGACTGAATGTGAATCCGCCTTTGATGGTTTCATTAGTGTTGGGGTTCACGAGTTCTGTAAGTTGCATATCAACATATGACCTAAGTGTGAGGCGGTAGACAATAATATATCAGAGTGCTTCAATGGATACATATGAAAAGCCAGGTGTAAGCATTTGATAGACATGTTGGAGGATATTAGAGTTTCCATTATGCAAGGATATCTGAAAAGAGTGAGATGGTGAAAGATTATAATGATTTTCTCTGTCCAAGAGTGAGGAAGATATTGAGGAGATTAAATTTTTGTAGTAGATTGTGGGTTGCAATCCATGGAGGAAACTCATGTTTTGAGGTAATTTATGGAGTGAATTGGCTTGTTGTCGATATACTTTGGAAAACATGTGCTTGTAGGATGTGGGACCTTACCGGAATTTTGGAATTCCATGCCTTCATGCCATCTCTTGCATCAATTGGCTGAAACAAGATCTTGCAGACTATGTTGATGAATTTTTGACAATGCCAAGATATAAAATGGCATATAAGTTGAGTATACCACCTCTCAATGGCAAGAGGATGCAGTCCAAAGTTGAAGGTTCAACCATATTGCCTCCTCAAATCTTGAAGAAAGTATGTAAATAAAAGATCAGTAGGAAGAGGAACAGGTTTGAGAGAGATCCCAAACCCAATGTTGTATCAAAGAAGGGAGCGTAGATGACGTGCCAAATTTGCAGCAATCATACTCACAACAAAAGGACCTGGCCAAGCAAAAGAAATTCCTTTTGACTCAAGGACAAAAACCCAAGTACGACTAGTAATCCTATTCACTTGCAATAATTTACATTCATGCACATGCTCTAACTAAACTATATTGGTTTCTTTAGGTGAAGAAAAGAGGCAGACTTGAGAAGGTGTCATCAGTTTTGGAAGGTTAACTCAGTTCTATAAGATTACAAGCTCATGCTCAGGCATACCTAGAATGACAAATACAGGAGGAAAGACAACTAGAAAGACCACAATTCATGCCTGCTTCAGGGTTAATTCCCACCCAACAAAGTGTTCCCACCTAGACAAGTGTGACCACAAGCATATTTTCAAAGTTAAAAGTAAGTGCATATTTATGCATGTAAGTGTACATTTATTTGAATAAGTGCATATTCATTTAAGTAAAAAAGACACACATGGCAATACATATTTTTGCATTTCATTTCCATCACAGGTCACAAGGAAAATGCAAGCACAATCATATGAAGCTCTTGTACACAGAAGAAGAGCTCAAGCAACTCGCGGTTATGGGGTCTCCATCAGTATAGAAACTGGAATTTCATATGTGAGGGTCAATATCATCAATGATTTTAAGTTGTAACATGTCTTGATTTTGACTAATCTTGTTTCTCCATAGATGCCCGAGGAACCTCTTTGAACAAGCTATATGGGATTATATGGGGGACAATTCACAATAAGAGCATCTTAGTAGCGGCAACCACGGTACACACAATCTCACCAAGAAGGATAAGAAAACTCATTCTGCTCCAATAAGGACTCAAGATTGAAAAAAATTATATGTTCTCATAAGCTTAAGGGAAAGAGTTGCTATGATCATTTTACTTTTATGAAGGGATGAAATACATTTGATGAGTAACTTATTGGAATTATAGGCTTCTCATTTTGTAATTACAACTTACATAGATATGATCTTCATTTTATCAACATAATGATGGGCTATTTATTTTGTAAGTAATACGTTGGAATTATGTGTTGTTCATTTTATACGTACATCTTACAGATGCATATGATCTTCATTTCCTAGATAACTCATTGGAACAATGAAAGTTTGCTATTGTTCAAGACTGTGAAAACTTTGGTATTTATCACATTTTTTTAAGAATAGTATGGCCCTTATTAGTTAAAATTATTCTGTGATTGATGACATTTTTTATCTAATCAAAGTATCATTGTCATAAAATGTTTTCCCTTCTCAATTTGTGCAAAATAAAGATCCAAAATTCGTGATATAATTTAGTTATCAACTAAAAGTTCGTGATATAATTGGATTAATTATTAAAAGTTCATGATATAATTCAGTTATCAGTTCAAAGCTCATATTTTTCTTATGTTTCTATCTGAAAACAAATACCATGTCAGTGCTATGTCATCATCGTCAGTGCTGCGTCAGCTCCATCATCTGTTAAGTGCCCCACGTGATGAATGTTGGTAACGGAAGTAAAGTTCATCATTTTATAGGTCATTTTTAAAGGTCATGATATAATTTGGTCATTCGCTAAAAGTTTGTGCCTTTTTAGACTAATATCCCTTTTCAAAAGTTCAATTCCTGCCTCTTTATATGCACACTTTCCTTATACAATGGATCACCTACATATATTTCAGTCAATTCATCTAGTGTACGTGGAAAAACACTCCCCATATTAATGTTTTTATTAATTTTTATTGATAGAAATTTTTTTAAAAAATTTTCAGTTGTATTGTTGCCAACTACAATTGTTACCAATATTTAATTTTGCACTATTTCTGCGCCCTTCTTTTAGGTTCATTTAGATTAGTGTGGTAGCATGATAATTCAACATAAAAATTTTCAACGTCACCAAGTTTAAGATTTGACTTCTGCTTCAGCAAGATCATCCTCCATTTGGCTTTGCCAATTTCTTGGCAAAATAGCTGAGAATCTCACCTATAAATCTCTTAATCATATGAGAGTTCCTAAAAACTTTTATGCAACATGAATATTAGCAATAGAATGTGCTATGAAAATGGAAAGGAGGACGAATTTTTCTTTCTACCTATGGCAAGAAACATTGTTTAGTCTCGATATATAGCGCAAAAGCAATTGCAAGGTATCAATTAAAATATTTTCCGAGCTACATGCCCAGTTGATCCAACTACCGAATGCAAACTAAGCCTCGTATAAAAGAAATACAAAGGGGAACTTATGTGTAGGGATCAAGCTTATGCCCCATCGTATAGCAAATTAAGACCAAAAGAGGATATTCTCGGACATGGATGCCAACTTCAAGTGGCCAATTGAAGGTCGTCCAAGGGCCAGTGAAGGGTAAGGTAGCCTCAATCGGACAGTGCCAAAGGACTATCCAGGTTACTTTAGTCTTGGTCAACTCTGGGTGAGGCCAACTACTCGCCAACCATTCTACTAATATGAGAGAAAGCAACATCACTAGGATAAGACAATTTGAATAAGAAGAGTTGCTTGTAATGGAGAAAAACACATTGGGAATGAGTGACCAATTTTCAATTTTAAAGATATATTAGTTCTTTTCTACAAACTATAACCCACTTTTCCACAAAATGAGAAATTTTGGTGAAAATGCAAAAACAAGGAACTTAATAGATAAACATATGCGAGCCTCAATTTATCAAAATGCTCCAAGATTAATAAGATACATGAATGCCTCAAAGAAATGAGGAAAATTGCACTGTAGGTACAAAACCTTTCATCAATGTAATGTTTTGGTACAAAACCATTTTGTTATAACTCTGTGATGCAAAACGTTTTTAAAATGTAATATTTTGGTACAAACCATTAAATTTTCACTAACACCGTTAATTGAGCTAATGTGGCAATGTGATGTGGACATTGACGTGGTAATTCAGCTGATGTGATACCATAAAATAAATTTAAATAATAAAAAATAACAAATAAATAAAAATAATAATTTATAAAATAAAAAATTAATTTAAAAAAAATAAAAAATCATTTTAAAAAACAAAAAATTCAAGAATTGATATGAAAAATTCGGAATATGACTAGATATGTTTTAAAAAATTTATAAAACATCCCAAATCAATCCGAAATTATCTAAAATTTTCAAGGATTGCCCCTAAACTTTACGAACACCTAAGAACATCCTAAAAAGCACAAAATAAATCAGAAACATAACTGAAAATTTTGAAATATGAGCTCGACATATTTTAAAAGGTCAAAAAATGACCCAAATCGATTCGGAATTTTCAAGGACCAACCCCTATACTCTACCAGCACCTAGGACCATCTTAAAACGATCAAAATACATCAGAAACAGAATTAAAAAATTTGGAATAAGTGCTGCATATATTTTAAAAGGTTGATAAATGACTCAAATCAATTTGAAACGATTTAAAATTTTCAAGAACCGAACCCCCCTAAACTCTACCAAAACCTAAGACCATCCTAAAACACACAAAACACATCAGAAATAGAATTCAAAAATTCAGAATAAGGGCTAGACAGATTTTAGAAAATCTATAAATAACTCCAAATCGATCTAAAATAATTCAGAATTTTCAAGAACCGACCTTTAGACTCTTTCGACACCTAATACCATCCTAAAACACACAAAATATATCGTAAGCAGAATTGAAAAATTTGGAATAGGGGTTGAACAGATTTTAGAAAGTTGATAAATGACACTGAGTCAATCCTAAACGATTCAAAATTTTCAAAAACTGATCTCTAAACTCTACCAACACCTAAGACCATTCTAAGATACGCAAAATACATCAGAAACATAACTTAAAAAATTAGAGAGGGACAGATACCGGGAGAGAGTTGATCGAAGAGGGGGACAAGATCAAGAGAGAGCAGGTTGTGGACTGTCGTTTCGGGCAACAGTGGTTGGCATGGGTACTTCACTCCCTATAAAATCATGGGGGCCTTGGGGAGAAGATGAACAATGTCTCGAGCACTATTCTCTCCCATTCTCTCTCTATCTTTTTTCTAATTTTCAAAATTTTAATTTAGTTTTTTTTGTTAAAATGTAAAACTTAAAATAATAAAAATAAAATAACATAAAATTATAAATTAAAAACATAAAATATTTTATTCCAAAATTTTTAATTCTGTTTCTGATATATTTTGTGTGTTTTAGAATATTTTTAGGTGTTGGCAGAGTTTAGAGATCGGTTCTGGAAAATTCCGGATAGTTTCGGATCGATTCGAGTGATTTTCTAAAATCTATCCAGCCCGTATTATGAATTTTTCAGTTCTGTTTTCAATGTGTTTTGTGTGTTTTTGGATGGTTTTAGATGTTGATAGAGTCTAGAGGTCGGTTCTTAAAAATTCTAGATCATTTCATATTGATTTTGGGTCATTTATCTACTTTCTAAAATCTGTCCAGCCCCCATTCTGAATTTTTCAGTTCTGTTTCCAATGTGTTTTGTGTGTTTTAGGATGGTCTTAACTTTTGGTAGAGTTTAGGATTGGTTCTTGAAAATTTCAAGTCGTTTCGGATAAATTCGGATCATTTATCCGCCTTTTAAAATCTGTCTAGCATCTATTCCAAATTTTTTGGTTCTGTTTCTGATATATTATGAGCGTTTTAAGATGATCTTAGATGTTGGTAGAGTCTAGAGGTTGGTCCTTGAAAATTTCGGATCGATTTGGGTCAGTTTTTAACATTTTAAAATATGTCCAACTCATATTTCAAATTTTTTAGTTCTATCTCTGATGTATTTTGTATGTTTTAGGATGTTCTTTAGTGTTGGTAATGTTTAGGGGTCAGTCCTTGAAAAGTTTAGATTGTTTCGGACCGATTTGGGATGTTTTGTCCATTTTTTTAAAACCTATCCAGTTCTATTCCGAATTTTTCATATCAATTCAAAATTTTTTGTGTTTTAAAATATATTTTTTATTTTAAAAATCCTTGTTTTTATTTGTTTATTATTATTTTTATAATTTAAATTTATTTTATGACGTCACGTCAGCTAAATTGTAACACCAGCGTCCACATCACATTGTCATGTTAGCTCAATTAACGGTGTTAGTGAAAATTTAACGGTTTGTACCAAAATATTACATTTTAAAAATGTTTTGCATCACGAAGCTATAAAAAAGTTTTTATACTAAAATATTATATTGGTGAAAGGTTTTGTACCTACAGTACAATTTTTCCCAAAGAAATGACACTGAAGGCTTTAGAAAGCTCATGCATGCTAATGGCATTGTCCAATGATATGTCCTGTAGTGAGAATGCAAATCAATCATTTACACTCAAACCAATGGTCAATGAACAAAAACAAGCCAGCCCATCTCAGTGCAACACATCTATGCAATTGCGTACTCAAACAGCTGCTTAAGGCCCTTCAACTGATACTGATCAAGTCCTCTGAGAACATCTTGAGCAATACCTAATGTCATAGTACAGACGCGGTCTATATGAATCTATGCCATCAAAGAAGTCCGTCATACAATGTAATCTGGAGAATACGAGGCACCGCTTCTTCTAAAGGTTAGCTAGCTCATCATGCCTTATCACCATCTCGAATACCTCCCATCTGATATTGGGGGGATCTCTATGGCCATGCATCCTTCTCCTGAAATGGTACGGCAAGAAGCATTCAGAAAACACGTTCACGCAATGTCGAATCATGTAAACATTTCCATTCCAAGAATGATAATTTGGTTGAGCCATGAAAAAAGAGAATTTTCAATCGAAAGAACAAAAACAAATTGGCTTCCCGCAAGAAAAACTATGTGCATACTCGTTGACATGAATAAACAATTTCACTCTCCAGCAAAGGAGAGAACAAACACTATTTCCTTGTGAGGGATTTTTTTAGTTTTCCTTAAGCATATTTCCTAAGTGAAACTATAGATGTTATTTGGGCCAATTCCATCCAAAACCGGCCTGGTAGAATTGAGAGTTTATGACTATTCCAATCAACAGTGAAAACCCGTGATAGAATTATAAGTTCGGATAAAATTTATATATTATATGGTCATTTACCTTTTGAAGAAACAACATTACATTGAGGGACGTGCGTGCGACTTGGAAATGCTTTCGCCATTTGGAATCCTTGGAGACCTTGTTTTAGATTTATAAGGAATAGATAGTAACTTATTTTATTTTCTTTTCAACTTCTTTACATTTTCATTAAATTATGTTTATTACTCTCATATAAAGATACCATGTTCAACAAGGTATGATTTTTCGAACTCGATTGGTCTACACGAATCCTGACAACACGGTAACATCCGAAATTCATTTCATTGAGGTTAATCTAATACTAGTCTTACTCAATTAGGACCTTCCAATAATCAGTTACGATTTTACAAATGAAACCAGCCGAGTTTGAACAAACTTGACAGATTCGACCATTTTCGCTTGAAAAATTTTATCTTCCTTTTCAGATCTAATCTCAGGATCCATGATACTCCATATTAAGGATAATTCAATGTTCTATACAATGAACTCAAGCTTGGTTCAATTTTGGCTTCGTTTGAGCTATCAAATTCGTCCCCGATCACGATGTTAGATTGGGTATTGGCACGAGCTCACCCAATTTCTTGAAATCGAAGTCTGAACCTTTCCCCGTCCAAAATGAGGTGTTTACACTTAGGTCAAAGGGTGAGCTATGACTTTGATTTAGCAGAATTATAACTCAAGAATAGCCTGCTTAACATGGTTACATCGTATGGATGACAAAGTGATGCAATGCAGAAATATTCGGAAAAACGTAGAGTTAATTTATTTTGATATATTAACTCAATTAGGACAATATCATAATATATTTAAATGATATATTCTATAAATATATTCAAATATATTTAGAATATACTTTAATGATATATTCTGTAAATATGGTTAGATACATAGTTTTTAAAACCGGACCGGGCCGGAAACCGGTCAAGGTATGGGTTTTTGGGTTCTTGGGTTCAACCGGGGTTCGATGGGTCTAACCGGGTTTTTACAAATAATACTTATAATAGTATAAAATTAGTAATATGAATGTAAAATTGTTATATTCTATACATTAATTTATAATTTCAACTTTACAAATAAGATTGGTATATTCTATACATTAATTTAGAGCTTAGGTTTCCTTTTTCTCTATTTTTGACTATTGTTTTTTATTTTTTTACTTTTTTTGTTTTTCTTCATTGACCGGTTCGGTGGAAACCAGATCAGACCGGCCGATTCACACTGTCCAACCCGGTCCTCGATGCAAATGGAGCAATTAGCGAAACCGGACCGGGCTGGTGTCCGGTTCCCGGTCCAACCGGTCCGACCGGCCGGTCCGGTCCGGTTTTTAAAACTATGGTTAGATATATTTAGAATTTTTTTGAGCGAAATTCGGCAATACTTTATTAAACGACCAAAACAATTACCACTATTTTTCCTTAATAAATTAGGATATTCCAGATTGTTTCTACTTTTAATACCTTTAAATTTCCTTTTATATTGTGTTGTAAAAGCTACTTGCCGGGAGACTGAATTGAGTCAATAACATTCAAGAGTTTGTTCCCCTTTAATCATTCTCTCGGTATTCACATTGATTCAACGAGACTCGGTCCCTATTTAACTTAGCCTCTAATGATTAAATTATAAGGATTGAAGTTGGAAAACTCACAGATATCTTACTGGCAATTACATTGTTAAATGCGCATACCATATTTTTTCATGAAGCTGCGACTGAATCGTGCAGAGTGGCATTATATAAAGGACATCCCAATACTCTCAATCGTCTCCTGCACGAAATGAAGGTTCAGAACCTGTTTCTACATAAAAAGGAGTTGACGTATTTTCACTCAAATAAAGTTCGAAGAATTTGTATTTGTATTGGCAGTTAGAGATGTTTCCAAGTGATCCTAAATATAAATAATCTTCCCAACTTCTACCTCTCTGGAGCATGCAGCTTGGCTGAAATAACCCCACAGCCTAGTGCTAGGTCGGAAAGTCTCAATGACTTCCTGGCTTTAGAAGTCCCAGTCATTTCCTTCAACAATCAAATATAAGGATCAACCACATAACATTCCTTAGATACCAACTCCGGAACAACCTTGAAAGCCCTCTTCTGGGCTCCGAAATAATGGTAAAGACACTTACTCATTTTTCATCCTGGCATGCCCTTTTACAATATATCTAATCAAGAAGTTCATCTAGATGTTGCTGTGTCACTCATTACATGAAACTCCCAAGCAGAGCAGCAGAGCTAAGGTTGAAGGTTAGAATGTAGAAGGTGAACTCAAGGCAAGATCATCTTAGAGGAACTTGAAATGGGGAGCATGAGACAATAGGAAGAACTGCTCCATTAAAAAATAACTTACTGTGCAGCTATGAGTACACTCCTCCAAACAACTCATATTCCCAATGGCCATAAACAGGGGGAATGCTTGTGCCTATATTAAGATACATGAGAAGAAAAATCGATACAAAGAGGGAGGAGGATAGATACCACACTGACTAAAGTGAAAGAGACTCAAACTTCTCTGCCAAGAGGGAAGCTCAGAGTACCAAATGTAGTAGCCCTCAGGCAGATCGCCGGTAGTAGTATCTGCCAATGGAAGAAGAAACTTATTACTGAGATGGAAAATCATGAAACTACTTTCAAGGATTTAATGGGAAAGGCATGTGCTTTAAGCTTTATTTTTTCACCTTGGGATAAAATAGAATTAACAATGACGCAAGACAAATGTAAACATAGCAAGCAAGCGCTACTATTCCATGGCAATGCTAGTCTGCATTGATATCAAGGCCCAGCTTGCAAGGCGGAGAGGGCTTCAAGGAGCGTGTGGAGAAAGGCCGTACCAGGATCTAACTTACAGTTGCTAGAGTTGGAGAATGGCTAAGGATGACGGCTATTTTCAGGTTTATGTCAGGGACGTCTTCTTTAGAGGTACAAACTCTTTCCACCAACTTCTTTAAGAAATGTCGGGACTGAAGATTCAGTACTGTTATCTTTCATGCATGCAGATAGGGGAGAGACTGAAAGAGAAGGGACATACACAAAAACTTTTATTCCAAAAATGGAAGCATATTTCTGAAGCATCCGCTCCACAGCATACCATTCTGAGCGGTCTGATCCATCCCGATATCCAATACGTGGCATGTGAATAGAAGCTTCAGGATACATAGGAACATATCAGATGAATCATAATCAAGATGCCATATGAAGAGATTGAAGAGGAATAAACACACAAACCATTCTCTTCAGGTAATCTCTATTGCACTGACACAGCATTATTAACTGAATCTTAGAAGTGCGCATAGAGACTAGTATTTTAAGTCAGCGTCTGTACCAGAATACTGAGCAGCTGAGGAAGATGCCTTTGACAAGCAAAGTTCTAAGTCAGGAATGGAGATATTGCTCCTTGGGACCTTCCGCCTCGGGTTATACGACTGCACAACAGCTAGTGCCACCCACTGCATTTGATCACCATTCTCATCTTGTTGACCATCTTCAGAAGAATACATATATATTATATTGAAAAGTTAAGAGTTAAACAAGTCAAAAAATTTATAAGGGATTAAATCCAAAATGATCAGAGGAATTAAGACCATAATTCATGGAAAAGGCTACATGAGTCAACCTTTAAGTTATGTAACTTAAAGATAGACTGGTTAATATTAAATCAAAATGGTGGTATCCTGGTCAATTTCTACTTTAATATATTTTTCCGTTAGGTGGAAAAAAATATCACTTATTCTCTTTCTATTGATGTTTGATTTTTGCTAGCTTCCTACTTCCAGTCAAATTTAAAAGTGATTGGTATATAACCCACAGTTTAATTGCATAGATGGAAATCACCACCAATAAAGCCTCCTTGCATCTCTCCTTAACTTTTGCTTTGAGCTGCTTCCTTTTTGTGCTTTCATGATACACGGTAAAACTACCACAGGATTTAGAAACTGCTCCAGTTCCCAGCCACAACCAGATCACCCGAGACGCCATAATACAAATGGAGTCATCCATCTTGTTGAACAATTACAAGAACAGAACTTGGTGCAGAGATGCTTTGAACATGTCTTTCATGAGAAGTATCCAGCAAAAACAAGGCTCACAATGAGTGACTACCGTCAACTAATTAGAGCAACTTGTATTTCCAAAACAAAAATACAAGAAGATCAGTCGCACTAATCCTATGCAGAGCTAACTCTTCAGTTTTAGAGGTTAATATGGTTCAATTATCATGAAGCAGCAATTGAAACTGGGAGAGACAGGAAACATGCAGTTACTAACCTTTAATCTTAATAAGATGAAGATCGCCAAGATGCAGGTCACCAAATTCACCAGCTCGTTCATATGCATCAGCAATAGCAGGGGAAAGGTTTGCTAATGCATTAAACATTCCCCCATGGCCCCATTTTCCAGAGTTGTCAACACAACTGTACAATATTAGTAAAATCTCAGTATATGCAGTTAAAATTCCTATATAAAATTAACACAAAAAAAAAATTCCAATATAAAATTTCACTAAGAAATGTTCTGCGAGTGGAGAAAGGAAGAACCATCATTAAACCTCACCAAGGAGAAGAAAATCTCAAAAGAGATAACAAAAGCCAATATTTACATAAATGCTTTCCAGAAATATACAAAATTAATTGTGTTTCAACTTTATAATAGTTGAATTCGTACAATGATATTTAATGTACAATCTATTGTTCCAGTAATAAAGACGGTGCCAACAAGATATTATAATTACAATATACATAATACCCAGAACACATCATTGTCAAAATGATAAAGAGTGCCATACAAATAGGTGAGACAACAATGTCAACACAAAAACACCATCTAACTTATTCAAGGACCATTTTATATCTCAACGAATATCATCACTTGAGAAGCCATTCTAGATAATGCAACATTGTTAGACGAGCGTAGAAAACATAAAAAGGGACTAATGAGGGCTCATTCCACAATCCAAAGTGAATAAACTGACAGGCACGTCTTTTACACCAACCAGGCAGTTAGCCAAATTTCAGGGTTCCGTTGTCTCTACCCTTCAGTTGTCCCTTGAAAGATTGTTACAGATCCACGTGCAATGGGATCAAGCAATCTCAAAATCTATACCAGCTGCAACTGCTCTTCCATGTATATCAGTTACGAGCTAAACTAATGAGTAAAGGCTAAGTATTATGGTGACTTTGCTAAACCCATCTATAACTCATATAAACTGCCCCTCACCAAATCTCTTGGTCGTTAGTTAAGATCTACAAAATACACAAAATTGCAAAAGCAGGATTTTGGCGATGTGTTTTTGTGTCAATAATCGTGTCTATCTAATTTATCTGAAATTTCATCGAGCAGAATACACAATTTCTAAAATCAGAGCAAGATTTTAATCATGCTCAACTCACAAATGTCTCATAAGAGGGTTATGACACTAGATATTACACACTGCATGGAAGAGCAAGTACAAATAACATTCCAGCAGCTATATAATTCTATTGGACCATGAACCAATTATTTATATATAAATTTTGATACAAAAAGCAACGTGATGAAATTCATTTGGGAGAAGTTATCATTTGTGTGTATCGGATGACAACCACTTCCATAGCTTGTTGCACAACTAAACCCAGACAAATGAACATGAGAAGCTGCTTGCCTGACTATGATAGTAGGCTCAGTCGAGCAAACTTTTGATGGCTGAGTACAGTCCCCATAGACAAAGTGGACAGAACCTGAATCAGAGGTTATATCTCCATTACAAGGCAAGGCAGGCTCTTCAACTGACAAGGAATGATATCCAAGGGATTCCCACTTCAAAAATTTTTTCTCTCTTGCCTTCTTTTTTGCAGACTCTGAATTTACATCTTTATCCTTAGGATGAAGAGTGGCCTTTCTTGACTTTACATTCTCATCAAGACCAATACTTGATTGAGCCAGTTCCTTAAACTTTTCTACCCACGAGAGATATGATGCTTCATCAAAGTCAGCATCCAGACCAGCAGAAGCAGACACATCACCATTCCTTAATAAATTCACCGAGTTCAGTTCAAGCTTGTGGTCATCCTTTCCATTACCTTGGCGCATTGAAATTACCTTTTCAGCCATATCTTCAAGTTCAGACATCTTTGAATCACCTGATTCATTGTGGACCTCGGTGGGGTCAAAGATTTGCAACCCAAACATTAGGGAACGTAAATCAGCTGTACCAATTCCAGCTCCTTCATTTTGATCCTGCTCCATGATATCATCACCTACCAGATTTTGGCTAAGGAGTAACTTCCTCTCAGCTCTCCTCATAATAACCTGTGCATAGATGAAGTTATATATTACAGAACCAGCAGTTATGAACAAAAATACATGATATCTCACCTCTTCAATTGTAAGTGCTGTAACTAGGTTTATGGACAAGACATGATTTGATTGACCAATCCGATGAGCACGTTGCAAGGCTTGCTTGTCCACCTGAGGATTCCAATCTTGCTCAAAAAATATAACCTGGTTTATGAATCCAAATTAGCATTGCTACTATGGTCTCCGAAGTTTTCCCAAAGAAAACACATAAGAACTGAAAAGAATAAACTTCAGCAAATAAGTAGAACGATCATCACCTTGACATACTAAGTTAACATAATTCTCAATTTTATGAGCTAAAATAACATCTGATTCCGCACAAAGCATGCATCATCACTCTGGTATAAACTTAACATAGCATTTTCATCTCCAAAATTTTGAATATAGAATTATTCCGATGATCCCATACTCCATCAAGATGTAACAAAATTTGATTATAGCTTTAAATTCTAATGCTATACAAATTATACACAAAAATGACCCACTTAATATGAATAAATTTAATTCTCAGGACCAAACTTCACTATCAGATAACAACCACCCACCAGTTTCATCATAATGAATAAAAAATATAAGAGCTTATAATGCACTTCCTTTTAGTTGAAAAGTTATAGCTTTGATTTTATCAAGCATTGAAAAATAGATTTAACCAGAAGCTCAAAAATATTGTGCCAGGGAAACCTACTTTGCATGGGTAAGACTCCTAAAACAGGCAACAGCTAATAGTCACTTAAACAAAATGTGGACACTATTAAAACATGATCCACCGATATGGCGCCATTACTTCAACTTGTTGATTGCAAGTATGACTCACAGTATCAGCAGCTACAAGATTCAAGCCAACTCCCCCAGCTCTTGTTGAAATCAAGAAAACGAAGGCATCAACTTGATGTGACCTAGAGTCTACAGATGATTTACTAAAACTTCTTATAGCAGCAAATCGCTCCTCGGCCCGTACCGATCCATCAAGACGTTCATAAGAATACCTCCGCAGCTCTAAGAAATCCTGCATTGCATGCAAAAACATTTCTATGTCTAAAATGCAAGTTGATTTAGTAAATATGAGGTGGCAAAAAAGGAAGATAGGAGGAACAAAAAACCTGCAAAATATCGAGTGTATGTGTCATTTGAGCAAAAAGAAGAATGCGATGGCCTGAACGATGGAGTCGGCGAAGAAGCTGGTCCAGAATGATCAGTTTCCCACTGGCCTGATCACATAGACGGGGGCAAAAATATTAGGGAAAAAACAAAATAAAAATTTCTAAAGATAACAAGATAAGGCACTAATCCTTCTTCCTTAATTTATTGGCCAGTAATATTGGCATTGTTCAACAACCAATCAGACTGATGGTTATAGTCATTAACCAGAAGCACTGACTGATAAGAGTTCATCCAACCTGGACCAGGTGCTCGCCTTCTTGGTATGGTTCAGGCTCGATTCCGGGAAAGAGGTATGGGTGGCTGGAAGCTTTTCGCAGCTGCATTACCTGAAACATGTTTTAAACCTAAGCATTGATAGTAATTTGTCAAACAAATTAATGAAAGGACAACATTGCGATAGTTCCAAAAATGGATAGTAATCTATCGTGGGTCATTTTTCCAGTCCTCAGCAGTTAAAAGATATGCATCTTCAGAGGAGCCTTATTTTGCCAGTCACTAGTAATGTATTGCTATTGTCCCTCTGCCTTAAAACCATTTTTAGGAAAAAGGTTAATCTAAGAGACAACTACCAGAAAGTGGGATCTATATTGACAATAAATTTTTTAATCAAGTTTCCCTTCTCTTTCTCCGATATGGATATTTAGAAATGTTCAAAGAAAGGATATTCAGCCAAGAGAGATCCACTGATGATCACTTCCTCTGATACTTGAAAAGGACAAGCAAATTAATCATTATATTGGAGTTAGCAAGCCTACATGTTACAGATATTTCTGTCTAGAGATCATATTCATTATGGAAAAAGAAGGTTTTGATGATAGCGGCTGTGATGATAGCTTATTCGAAAGAAAGTAATTGGATAATGAAGGATAGGTGAGCATTACACATTCAAAGCACAAGATTTTAGTACATATTTCTGGTGAAAAATCCAAGTGAATTGTGAACACATACAACATTCTGCAAAGATTGTTGACTAGATGCTCCTGATGAGAGGGCGAGGAGTCCAGGGAGCTCTTTTTTCAAGATTGACATATAAACTTGCTTCTGCAAACCAACCATCGGAGCAATCCTACAAAGACGATAGGCCTTCATTTTCATCTGATGCCAACTGGTATCAGTCTTTTGACAAACAAGAAAGAAATTTTCATGTGAGGCTTTAGAAAATATGGTCTAGTCTTACCAGTTAGAGGGACTTACACTGTAATTTCAGTAAGAGGAGGCAGCACCAGATTTCCACATTCAATAAGCTTTGTTTTGGTTCTTCGAAGCATAAATGCTCTAAGAATATGTTTCAAACTTCTAAACTGCTCTTTGACCTTGATTTCATCACGAACTGTTTGAAAACAAGCAAGATATTTAACTGCAATCGCACAATTCTTGACTACTGCTCTTTTAGTGAGCAAAAGAGTTTTCTAACTCAAGGCGCTTGGAAATGTGACCGACAATGCAGATGACTGCACTAGCCATCATCAATTGCAACACACCTGGTAAAATGAATCCTCTACCAAAGGTTCACATCCTCCTACTAATGGGTGGGAAATGAGAGGCATGCTTACTTGGGGAGAATGAATTTGCAGAATATAAGTCATCTATTAAAAGAAAAAAAAAAAGAAAAAGAAAACTCTCCACAGTCCTACAGGCTGTAGGCTCGGCACAGTTCCATGAGTGCTAGAATGTATGAAAATAAATCTCATCTACTGATAATATCGGCTGACCAACTTTTTCAGTTTTACGTCATTTCATGAATGAATCTAAATGCTTGAGCAGAAGCCTGAATATCAATAAATCACCATGTAGCTGAAAGTAATAACCTGCCAAAGGATTTGCAGCTTCCTTGAATGTAACAACAAACTGCTCCAGCATCCCAAATATCGAAGGCATACAGAAGTGCAATAATGCCCAAAGTTCAGTAAGGTTGTTTTGAATGGGTGTCCCAGTCATTAATAATCGCCTCGGCATGAGAAAACGTTCCATCAGGACATTATAAAGGACCTGCAAAAATTGGGAGGAAAATTAAAATTTGGCAATAACTCTTTCTATAAATTTGGTTAACATGTGATTTAGAGCTGGATCACAAAAGGACCAACGAACTTCAACTCTATCTGTCAAGTCAAATATCTACAAGGAACTGGCTGTGTCTATCCACAAAAATGCACAACAAATTTGAAAGATGCCATTAGAAAACAACTGCAACAGCGATTCCCTTTTTTGCTGAAACAGCAAAAGAACATTAAAAACACATGGTAATGGGAAAAGAAAGGATGAACTCTTTCCATGTAAAAATGTTCATCGATATAACACCGAGAAGGTGAAAGAGGATTATGTACAAGGAAAAATTCCCAAAGAAAAAACGGTCCTTATGAAAGAGATATGAAAGTGAACTCTACATAAACTCTAAACTCCCACGTACGCTCTTGTCTGTACCAAAACTTTACATCGGGATTCACTCTCTCAAAAGATAGACAGTTTATACCTTGCCAAATAATTGAAAATAAACAAATAGACAAGGCCAGGGGCATCATGCTGATCAATGTCCATTTCTCTTTCCTAATATTGATAACTTGCCAAGCTTTGACTTAATTGTCGATGCAACTTCATAAAACAAAGACAAAACTACTAGTTAAATATATTGTAACATGAGTGAACTGCAATCCTTACAAGCAGTAGGATAAATTGAAGAGAGTTCATAGAAGAATATGATTTACAGATAGCAGCTTCTAATACAATCGGCAATTGCCACTATTTATGAACTTACTTCAAGACAAAATATACTCGTGCGCTTAAAAATTTTTTCAATTAAGAAAATTGCAAAAAAACATACACTCGAAGGATTTTTAAGTCTCTGAGCTTCATCAATTACTGTATAATGCCAAGGTATTTGAGCAAGAAACTCCTGATCCATTAGCACTATGTCATATGTTGTCAAGAGTACATCAAAAGGTAGAGATAGATCCTGAAAAAAAAATTAAACACTGGAGTAAGGAACGATCGATGAACTATTTACACTGGAGAGATAGCTGCTGCATGTTAACTTATTAAGAAAGAGCACAAAATTGAGTGAACTCTCTCGACAATAATTAAGGAAAAACTCACATCAGGAATTGACTGGTCTTTTATGTGATCACACATCATTTTGCGCAGGTTGCGCCTATACTCTTTCTCCCCCACATACTTAAGAACCTTCAGTTTGGGAGAAAACTTGGCAACCTCTGAAACCCAGCCATCAGTAACACTTAAGGGGCATAAGACCACTACAAGACAAATAGGGTAAAAAAATCAGACTCAAACAAACTTTATCGAAAAGCATGTGCCCAATCGAAAAGTCTTGCACCAGGGTAAAAAAAAAAGCATTCACATAACGACTTACAAAATGGGCCAGATGACAATCCTGAGCCCTTCAGATAGCTTAGCAATGAAACAGCTTGCAAGGTCTTTCCTAACCCCATCTGCCAATAACATTTTTGCAACTATGCATGATAAGCATATTCATGAACACAATGATTGGTTGTGCGCAAAATGGGAATACCTTGTCTGTTAGATTAGATTATCAACCCTACATGATTTCGTTGGACTTCCTCATTGTACTTATAAAACAAAGAGTAGAGAAAATGTTCATTTAAGTTGAATCAAAAAGATCAAAGGAAAATTTTAGGCAAATTGCATCGGAACTTAATAACACTAACACCCCACAATAAATAATGTCCCTGACGTTTTAATATTTGCTGGACTTAAGAGTAAGGACAGGAGGTAAGGCAGCTCATAGCTTCATTCTCCTGTCATCAAAATTTTTAACTGCTGGTGTCACAGTGGCTGCATCACATCATATGATGCCACATGTAAATAACATTGAACCATATTAGAGTTGGCATGGCTGCTTATCTCAAATAATTTTAGGTTTTAAGTAGGGGCAGAAATTGGGTGGCTGCATGTCGCCTGCACCTCCTCATACCCAAATCTAAAAAAAAACCTATTAATTATTATTATCCTATTTCCGGTGTTCACTCGAGCCAATCACAACTTTTGGCACTCACTCCGAGCAATGCAACTTGCCCATGGTATAACCAGCTTAAGAAAAACATTTGGGCTGAAATTAAAGCCACACCATTTGATATCCTCCTCTCACATAAATTGCCATCCATTTAGCCATAAGCAGACAATTGTCATATACCGGAAATTGTTCTAGCGAACAAATCAAATAGCAGGAAAAATGAGAAATTCGTAGAAT
>CM075296.1:11037660-11138733 GCA_037672795.1 Lagerstroemia speciosa | reverse complement strand
GCAGCTATGAGTACACTCCTCCAACAACTCACATTCCCAATGGCCATAAACAGGGGGAATGCTTGCGCCTATATTAAGATACATGAGAACAAAAATACATACAAAGAGGGAGGAGGATAGATACCACACTGACTAAAGTGAAAGAGACTCAAACTTCTCTGCCAAGAGGGAAGCTCAGAGTACCAACTGTAGTAGTCCTCAGGCAGATCGCCGGTAGTAGCATCTGCCAATGGAAGAAGAAACTTATTACTGAAATGGAAAATCATGAAACTACTTTCAAGGATTTAATGGGAAAGGCATGTGCTTTAAGCTTTATTTTTTCACCTTGGGATAAAATAGAATTAACAATAATGCAAGACAAATGTAAACATAGCAAGCAAGCGCTACTATTCCATGGCAATGCTAGTCTGCATTGATATCAAGGCACAGCTTGCAAGGCGGAGAAGGGCTTCAAGGAGCGTGTGGAGAAAGGCCCGTACCAGGATCTAACTTACTGTTGCTAGAGTTGGAGAATGGCTAAGGATGACGGCTATATTCAGGTTTATGTCAGGGACGTCTTCTTTAGAGGTACAAACTCTTTCCACCCACTTCTTTAAGAAATGTCGGGACTGAAGATTCAGTACTGTTATCTTTCATGCATGCAGATAGGGGAGAGACTGAAAGAGAAGGGACATACACAAAAACTTTTATTCCAAAAATGGAAGCATATTTCTGAAGCATCCGCTCCACAGCATACCATTCTGAGCGGTCTGATCCATCCCGATATCCAATACGTGGCATGTGAATAGAAGCTTCAGGATACATAGGAACATATCAGATGAATCATAATCAAGATGCCATATGAAGAGATTGAAGAGGAATAAACACACAAACCATTCTCTTCAGGTAATCTCTATTGCACTGACACAGCATTATTAACTGAATCTTAGAAGTGCGCATAGAGACTAAGTATTTTAAGTCAGCGTCTCTACCAGAATACTGAGCAGCTGAGGAAGATAACTTTGACAAGCAAAGTTCTAAGTCAGGAATGGAGATATTGCTCCTTGGGACCTTCCGCCTCGGGTTATACGACTGCACAACAGCTAGTGCCACCCACTGCATTTGATCACCATTCTCATCTTGTTGACCATCTTCAGAAGAATACATATATATTATATTGAAAAGTTAAGAGTTAAACAAGTCAAAAAATTTATAAGGGATTAAATCCAAAATGATCAGAGGAATTCATGGAAAAGGCTACATGAGTCAACCTTTAAGTTATGTAACTTAAAGATAGACTGGTTAATATTAAATCAAAATGGTGGTATTCTGGTCAATTTCTACTTTAATATATTTTTCCGTTAGGTGGAAAAAAATATCACTTATTCTCTTTCTATTGATGTTTGATTTTTGCTAGCTTCCTACTTCCAGTCAAATTTAAAAGTGATTGGTATATAACCCACAGTTTAATTGCATAGATGGAAATCACCACCAATAAAGCCTCCTTGCATCTCTCCTTAACTTTTGCTTTGAGCTGCTTCCTTTTTGTGCTTTCATGATACACGGTAAAACTACCACAGGATTTAGAAACTGCTCCAGTTCCCAGCCACACCAGATCACCCGAGACGCCATAATACAAATGGAGTCATCCATCTTGTTGAACAATTACAAGAACAGAACTTGGTGCAGAGATGCTTTGAACATGTCTTTCATGAGAGGTATCCAGCAAAAACAAGGCTCCATGAGTGACTACCGTCAACTAATTAGAGCAACTTGTATTTCCAAAACAAAAATACAAGAAGATCAGTCGCACTAATCCTATGCAGAGCTAACTCTTCAGTTTTAGAGGTTAATATGGTTCAATTATCATGAAGCAGCAATTGAAACTGGGAGAGACAGGAAACATGCAGTTACTAACCTTTAATCTTAATAAGATGAAGATCGCCAAGATGTAGGTCACCAAATTCACCAGCTCGTTCATATGCATCAGCAATAGCAGGGGAAAGGTTTGCTAATGCATTAAACATTCCCCCATGGCCCCATTTTCCAGAGTTGTCAACACAACTGTACAATATTAGTAAAATCTCAGTATATGCAGTTAAAATTCCTATATAAAATTAACACTAAAAAAAAAATTCCAATATAAAATTTCACTAAGAAATGTTCTGCGAGTGGAGAAAGGAAGAACCATCATTAAACCTCACCAAGGAGAAGAAAATCTCAAAAGAGATAACAAAAGCCAATATTTACATAAATGCTTTCCAGAAATATACAAAATTAATTGTGTTTCAACTTTATAATAGTTGAATTCGTACAATGATATTTAATGTACAATCTATTGTTCCAGTAATAAAGACGGTGCCAACAAGATATTATAATTACAATATACATATACCCAGAACACATCATTGTCAAAATGATAAAGAGTGCCATACAAATAGGTGAGACAACAATGTCAACACAAAAACACCATCTAACTTATTCAAGGACCATTTTATATCTCAACGAATATCATCACTTGAGAAGCCATTCTAGATAATGCAACATTGTTAGACGAGCGTAGAAAACATAAAAAGGGACTAATGAGGGCTCATTCCACAATCCAAAGTGAATAAACTGACAGGCACGTCTTTTACACCAACCAGGCAGTTAGGCAAATTTCAGGGTTCCGTTGTCTCTACCCTTCAGTTGTCCCTTGAAAGATTGTTACAGATCCACGTGCAATGGGATCAAGCAATCTCAAAATCTATACCAGCTGCAACTGCTCTTCCATGTATATCAGTTACCAGCTAAACTAATGAGTAAAGGCTAAGTATTATGGTGACTTTGCTAAACCCATCTATAACTCATAAACTGCCCCTCACCAAATCTCTTGGTCGTTAGTTAAGATCTACAAAATACACAAAATTGCAAAAGCAGGATTTTGGCGATGTGTTTTTGTGTCAATAATCGTGTCTATCTAATTTATCTGAAATTTCATCGAGCAGAATACACAATTTCTAAAATCAGAGCAAGATTTTAATCATGCTCAACTCACAAATGTCTCATAAGAGGGTTATGACACTAGATATTACAAACTGCATGGAATAGCAAGTACAAATAACATTCCAGCAGCTATATAATTCTATTGGACCATGAACCAATTATTTATATATAAATTTTGATACAAAAAGCAACGTGATGAAATTCATTTGGGAGAAGTTATCATTTATGTGTATCGGATGACAACCACTTCCATAGCTTGTTGCACAACTAAACCCAGACAAATGAACATGAGAAGCTGCTTGCCTGAATATGATAGTAGGCTCAGTCGAGCAAACTTTTGATGGCTGAGTACAGTCCCCATAGACAAAGTGGACAGAACCTGAATCAGAGGTTATATCTCTATTACTAGGCAAGGCAGGCTCTTCAACTGACAAGGAATGATATCCAAGGGATTCCCACTTCAACAATTTTTTCTCTCTTGCCTTCTTTTTTGCAGACTCTGAATTTACATCTTTATCCTTAGGATGAAGAGTGGCCTTTCTTGACTTTACATTCTCATCAAGACCAATACTTGATTGAGCCAGTTCCTTAAACTTTTCTACCCACGAGAGATATGACGCTTCATCAAAGTCAGCATCCAGACCAGCAGAAGCAGACACATCACCATTCCTTAATAAATTCACCGAGTTCAGTTCAAGCTTGTGGTCATCCTTTCCATTACCTTGGCGCATTGAAATTACCTTTTCAGCCATATCTTCAAGTTCAGACATCTTTGAATCACCTGATTCATTGTGGACCTCGGTGGGGTCAAAGATTTGCAACCCAAACATTAGGGAACGTAAATCAGCTGTACCAATTCCAGCTCCTTCATTTTGATCCTGCTCCATGATACCATCACCTACCAGATTTTGGCTAAGGAGTAACTTCCTCTCAGCTCTCCTCATAATAACCTGTGCATAGATGAAGTTATATATTACAGAACCAGCAGTTATGAACAAAAATACATGATATCTCACCTCTTCAACTGTAAGTGCTGTAACTAGGTTTATGGACAAGACATGATTTGATTGACCAATCCGATGAGCACGTTGCAAGGCTTGCTTGTCCACCTGAGGATTCCAATCTTGCTCAAAAAATATAACCTGGTTTATGAATCCAAATTAGCATTGCTACTATGGTCTCCGAAGTTTTCCCAAAGAAAACACATAAGAACTGAAAAGAATAAACTGCAGCAAATAAGTAGAACGATCATCACCTTGACATACTAAGTTAACATAATTCTCAATTTTATGAGCTAAAATAACATCTGATTCCGCACAAAGCATGCATCATCACTCTGGTATAAACTTAACATAGCATTTTCATCTCCAAAATTTTGAATATAGAATTATTCCGATGATCCCATACTCCATCAAGATGTAACAAAATTTGATTAGCTTTAAATTCTAATGCTATACAAATTATACACAAAAATGACCCACTTAATATGAATAAATTTAATTCTCAGGACCAAACTTCACTATCAGATAACAACCACCCACCAGTTTCATCATAATGAATAAAAAATAACAAGAGCTTATAATGCACTTCCTTTTAGTTGAAAAGTTATAGCTTTGATTTTATCAAGCATTGAAAAATAGATTTAACCAGAAGCTCAAAAATATTGTGCCAGGGAAACCTACTTTGCATGGGTAAGACTCCTAAAACAGGCAACAGCTAATAGTCACTTAAACAAAATGTGGACACTATTAAAACATGATCCACCGATATGGCGCCATTACTTGAACTTGTTGATTGTAAGTATGACTCACAGTATCAGCAGCTACAAGATTCAAGCCAACTCCCCCAGCTCTTGTTGAAATCAAGAAAACGAAGGCGTCAACTTGATGTGACCTAGAGTCTACAGATGATTTACTAAAACTTCTTATAGCAGCAAATCGCTCCTCAGCCCGTACCGATCCATCAAGACGTTCATAAGAATACCTCCGCAGCTCTAAGAAATCCTGCATTGCATGCAAAAACATTTCTATGTCTAAAATGCAAGTTGATTTAGTAAATATGAGGTGGCAAAAAAGGAAGATAGGAGGAACAAAAAACCTGCAAAATATCGAGTGTATGTGTCATTTGAGCAAAAAGAAGAATGCGATGGCCTGAACGATGGAGTCGGCGAAGAAGCTGGTCCAGAATGATCAGTTTCCCACTGGCCTGATCACATAGACGGGGGCAAAAATATTAGGGAAAAAACAAATAAAAATTTCTAAAGATAACAAGATAAGGCACTAATCCTTCTTCCTTAATTTATTGGCCAGTAATATTGGCATTGTTCAACAACCAATCAGACTGATGGTTATAGTCATTAACCAGAAGCACTGACTGATAAGAGTTCATCCAACCTGGACCAGGTGCTCGCCTTCTTGGTATGGTTCAGGCTCGATTCCGGGAAAGAGGTATGGGTGGCTGGAAGCTTTTCGCAGCTGCATTACCTGAAACATGTTTTAAACCTAAGCATTGATAGTAATTTGTCAAACAAATTAATGAAAGGACAACATTGCGATAGTTCCAAAAATGGATAGTAATCTATCGTGGGTCATTTTTCCAGTCCTCAGCAGTTAAAAGGTATGCATCTTCAGAGGAGCCTTATTTTGCCAGTCACTAGTAATGTATTGCTATTGTCCCTCTGCCTTAAAACCATTTTTAGGAAAAAGGTTAATCTAAGAGACAACTACCAGAAAGTGGGATCTATATTGACAATAAATTTTTTAATCAAGTTTCCCTTCTCTTTCTCAGATATGGATATTTAGAAATGTTCAAAGAAAGGATATTCAGCCAAGAGAGATCCACTGATGATCACTTCCTCTGATACTTGAAAAGGACAAGCAAATTAATCATTATATTGGAGTTAGCAAGCCTACATGTTACAGATATTTCTGTCTAGAGATCATATTCATTATGGAAAAAGAAGGTTTTGATGATAGCGGCTGTGATGATAGCTTATTCGAAAGAAAGTAATTGGATAATGAAGGATAGGTGAGCATTACACATTCAAAGCACAAGATTTTAGTACATATTTCTGGTGAAAAATCCAAGTGAATTGTGAACACATACAACATTCTGCAAAGATTGTTGACTAGATGCTCCTGATGAGAGGGCGAGGAGTCCAGGGAGCTCTTTTTTTCAAGATTGACATATAAACTTGCTTCTGCAAACCAACCATCGGAGCAATCCTACAAAGACGATAGGCCTTCATTTTCATCTGATGCCAACTGGTATCAGTCTTTTGACAAACAAGAAAGAAATTTTCATGTGAGGCTTTAGAAAATATGGTCTAGTCTTACCAGTTAGAGGGACTTACACTGTAATTTCAGTAAGAGGAGGCAGCACCAGATGTCCACATTCAATAAGCTTTGTTTTGGTTCTTCGAAGCATAAATGCTCTAAGAATATGTTTCAAACTTCTAAACTGCTCTCTGACCTTGATTTCATCACGAACTGTTTGAAAACAAGCAAGATATTTAACTGCAATCGCACAATTCTTGACTACTGCTCTTTTAGTGAGCAAAAGAGTTTTCTAACTCAAGGCGCTTGGAAATGTGACCGACAATGCAGATGACTGCACTAGCCATCATCAATTGCAACACACCTGGTAAAATGAATCCTCTACCAAAGGTTCACATCCTCCTACTAATGGGTGGGAAATGAGAGGCATGCTTACTTGGGGAGAATGAATTTGCAGAATATAAGTCATCTATTAAAAAAAAAAACAAGAAAAAGAAAACTCTCCACAGTCCTACAGGCTGTAGGCTCGGCACAGTTCCATGAGTGCTAGAATGTATGAAAATAAATCTCATCTACTGATAATATCAGCTGACCAACTTTTTCAGTTTTACGTCATTTCATGAATGAATCTAAATGCTTGAGCAGAAGCCTGAATATCAATAAATCACCATGTAGCTGAAAGTAATAACCTGCCAAAGGATCTGCAGCTTCCTTGAATGTAACAAGAAACTGCTCCAGCATCCCAAATATCGAAGGCATACAGAAGTGCAATAATGCCCAAAGTTCAGTAAGGTTGTTTTGAATGGGTGTCCCAGTCATTAATAATCGCCTCGGCATGAGAAAACGTTCCATCAGGACATTATAAAGGACCTGCAAAAATTGGGAGGAAAATTAAAATTTGGCAATAACTCTTTCTATAAATTTGGTTAACATGTGAATTAGAGCTGGATCACAAAAGGACCAACGAACTTCAACTCTATCTGTCAAGTCAAATATCTACAAGGAACTGGCTGTGTCTATCCACAAAAATGCACAACAAATTTGAAAGATGCCATTAGAAAACAACTGCAACAGCGATTCCCTTTTTTGCTGAAACATCAAAAGAACATTAAAAACACATGGTAATGGGAAAAGAAAGGATGAACTCTTTCCATGTAAAAATGTTCATCGATATAACACCGAGAAGGTGAAAGAGGATTATGTACAAGGAAAAATTCCCAAAGAAAAAACGGTCCTTATGAAAGAGATATGAAAGTGAACTCTACATAAACTCTAAACTCCCACGTACGCTCTTGTCTGTACCAAAACTTTACATCGGGATTCACTCTCTCAAAAGATAGACAGTTTATACCTTGCCAAATAATTGAAAATAAACAAATAGACAAGGCCAGGGGCATCATGCTGATCAATGTCCATTTCTCTTTCCTAATATTGATAACTTGCCAAGCTTTGACTTAACTGTCGATGCAACTTCATAAAACAAAGACAAAACTACTAGTTAAATATATTGTAACATGAGTGAACTGCAATCCTTACAAGCAGTAGGATAAATTGAAGAGAGTTCATAGAAGAATATGATTTACGGATAGCAGCCTCTAATACAATCGGCAATTGCCACTATTTATGCACTTACTTCAAGACAAAATATACTCGTGCGCCTAAAAATTTTTTCAATTAAGAAAATTGCAAAAAAACATACACTCGAAGGATTTTTAAGTCTCTGAGCTTCATCAATTACTGTATAATGCCAAGGTATTTGAGCAAGAAACTCCTGATCCATTAGCACTATGTCATATGTTGTCAAGAGTACATCAAAGGGTAGAGATAGATCCTGAAAAAAAAATTAAACACTGGAGTAAGGAACGATCGATGAACTATTTACACTGGAGAGATAGCTGCTGCATGTTAACTTATTAAGAAAGAGCACAAAATTGAGTGAACTCTCTCGACAATAATTAAGGAAAAACTCACATCAGGAATTGACTGGTCTTTTATGTGATCATACATCATTTTGCGCAGGTTGCGCCTATACTCTTTCTCCCCCACATACTTAAGAACCTTCAGTTTGGGAGAAAACTTGGCAACCTCTGAAACCCAGCCATCAGTAACACTTAAGGGGCATAAGACCACTACAAGACAAATAGGGTAAAAAAATCAGACTCAAACAAACTTTATCGAAAAGCATGTGCCCAATCGAAAAGTCTTGCACCAGGGTAAAAAAAAAAGCATTCACATAACGACTTACAAAATGGGCCAGATGACAATCCTGAGCCCTTCAGATAGCTTAGCAATGAAACAGCTTGCAAGGTCTTTCCTAACCCCATCTGCCAATAACATATTTGCAACTATGCATGATAAGCATATTCACGAACACAATGATTGGTTGTGCGCAAAATGGGAATACCTTGTCTGTTAGATTAGATTATCAACCCTACATGATTTCGTTGGACTTCCTCATTGTACTTATAAAACAAAGAGTAGAGAAAATGTTCATTTAAGTTGAATCAAAAAGATCAAAGGAAAATTTTAGGCAAATTGCATCGGAACTTAATAACACTAACACCCCACAATAAATAATGTCCCTGACGTTTTAATATTTGCCTGGACTTAAGAGTAAGGACAGGAGGTAAGGCAGCTCATAGCTTCATTCTCCTGTCATCAAAATTTTTAACTGCTGGTGTCACAGTGGCTGCATCACATCATATGATGCCACATGTAAATAACATTGAACCATATTAGAGTTGGCATGGCTGCTTATCTCAAATAATTTTAGGTTTTAAGTAGGGGCAGAAATTGGGTGGCTGCATGTCGCCTGCACCTCCTCATACCCAAATCTCAAAAAAAACCTATTAATTATTATTATCCTATTTCCGGTGTTCACTCGAGCCAATCACAACTTTTGGCACTCACTCCGAGCAATGCAACTTGCCCATGGTATAACCAGCTTAAGAAAAACATTTGGGCTGAAATTAAAGCCACACCATTTGATATCCTCCTAGCACATAAATTGCCATTCCATTCTTAGCCAATAAGCAGACAATTGTCATATACCGGAAATTGTTCTAGCAGGCAAATCAAATAGCAGGAAAAATGAGAAATTCGTAGAATCCTACAAGCATGAAAGTCTGGAAAGATGAGTAATATCAATTACCGTACAGTGAAGGTATCTAAAATCGTACCTCGTCTCCTGCAATCAACCAAGATATACCAAAAATGACAATTTGTCAGCTCAAAGCATCCACTCATTGCTGGGACTTAGCAAGAAGAAGAGTCGGTTGAGAGAGCAGACGCTAACCTAGTATAACATTGACACCGAGCTTGTATCTTCTTATGAGCCACGATACGCCTTCGAGTTGGTGAGGCTTCAGCACCGCAATGATACCGAGCTCGCTGCAGTCGACCCGCCAGTCGCCCGCACGAGCGTCATCAATAAGAACCATACTCGCGGCCGCTTTGAGCCGCCTCTCGTAGTCCATCTTCGTCTCTCACGCTCGTCGATGGGAGAGTCCGATAAAGACTGCTGTTCGTACACTGAAAGCTTTCGAACAGGCGAAGGCCTTCCTGGGGGAAAGGAGGAGAAGAGGGAAGTTGTGAAGGTTGACGGTTTCAAAATGACTGAATTACCCATCCACCTGTTGCGTAAATACAGGTTCCGCCATCATGATCAGTAAGTACTAAGAAGCACTAACCCTATGTTTGGGTAGTTGTGAATGAAGGGGAAAGAAGGGAAGGGAACAGAGGAAAATATAGGGAAAATATTTATTTTATTTGAATTTATTATAATTGTAGAACTCGAAAAAATTGCAATCAGTCACAAATTGCCACCTCACTTATCCGACATATTAAACGCCCAATTAAATGCGGTATTAAAATCTCGGATAAATTAAATTTTATAATTTTCTCTCGATATGCACGTCCACAACATGTGCCATCGGGACATTGTCGGTAATCGCAGTAAAATATATACGTGATTAACTGATAAATTTGATATTATCTTAAATAAATAAATACAATTTCAGATAATTTATATGATATCCTTCACATATAAATATAGGGTATTATATCAAAAGAAAATCTGGAAGATATACAATATCTCCAATTAGTAGATATTATCTTAAAAAAATAGATATATCTACCAGAATCCGGAGAAATACAAAATATCTCCACAAATGGATATTATTTACAAATAAAATTAGATAATTATCCATAAAATCATAATGGATGGTCAGGATCAATTCTGATCAACCAATCAGATTCAAGCACGGGGATTGACATATCAGCTCCCCTCCTCTATAAATAGAGGGCTCCTCTTCAGAAATGGACACTGAACAAAAGAGAAGGTGCCAAAACCTGAAGAAGCTCTGCCGAAATCGAGACTCTTCAGAACTCGTCGAAGCTCTGCCGATTTAAAAAGATACTCGGAAGACTTCGCACGGACTCATCGGATCAAGCCTACAAGCCCGTCGGTACTAGCCCCTCGACCGAGACTACGCTTCTCCAGCCCTCGCTCGAGCTACAAGCCGGACCCAACGAATCAAGCTCCCAGGCCCCGTTGATTCCATCACCAACTCTCGATTGAGACCAAGCCATTGAGGCTGCTCTCTCTCAGGATTTCATCGGACCCAGCTTTCGACTGAGACCAAGCCATTGAGGCTTTTCTCTCTCGAAATTTAATCGGACCCGCCTCTCGACCGAGACCAAGCCATTGAGGCCTCTCACTCGAGATTTCATCGAACCCATCGGATCAAGCTCAAAAGCCCTAGTGGACCACAACTTTCCTCGATCGAGATTACGCTCCTACAGCCCTTGCTCGAGACCATCCAAGAAAGAGAATCAGAGGAGACCATTTTCTGTATTTTCTTTGCAGAATTTTATTAGAGAAACTATTCCCGCAAAATTAATACAAATCTACTTTGTCTGCTCATTTTTCTTGTCTAAAGTTTATAGACTCGAAATTTGCCGCGCACAATAATAAATGAAAATGAGAGGGAAAATTAACTTCATATTGACATGACTTGTTAATTAATAGACAAAAATACTATTCACTTTGTATCAAACTTAACTACGACTCTTTCCTTGTATTCACTTCTCGAAGTATATGTTGTATTTGAGTTGATCATGAAATATCTACTTAAAGTGGGTCAATAGAACAATAGTACAAATTCGGTACAATATGCATGAAGGAATCAAATATGAAAAAAGAGCTAAATAATTATGCCACATGTTTTAGCTATAGTACAAATTCGGTACCTTGATCCCCTCTTCCTGCAATGCTAGGAAGCAAAACACGAAACCTCATATTGGTACGGAAAGTCTTTGTCGAGAGTTAATAGTAGAGAGACGACGACTCGTTTCTAATTTACAAGAAAGAAAAGTAAAAAATAGGTTTTTATATTAATTTCGTAAAATGGGTAAATTGATAATTTTATTTTAAATAAATTATTATTATCCTTTTCACCCCATTCAATCCCAAATCGGGGAGAAAAAAAGTGGGCTTTGAAGAAGAATGGGAGAGAATAATTCTCCTTCACTCCTCTTCCCCTCCATCAAATCGAACTACTCAAACAACAAAAAATTTTTCACCCCATTCCCTCCCCCTTCCATTTACCCTCTAGTCACTCCCATCCAAACACATGGTAAGATGTCAAACGTAGGGGGGCTGCTGAACGTTCAAAAGTTTCACGCGAATGCAATTACAGGCAATATGCCCAAGGAATGCTTTCGTTCCAACGTTGTCAGACTATCGTATAAATTTTAATTACATTAATTTTTTTTAATTATGTATTGAAATATTATGTTCTTAATTTCACTGTCTCTAAACGATCTAAATAGTTTGTAAATTGAAGTAATTGAGAAAAATTTGAAACTAGAAGCACATTCGTAATTTCTATAGGGCTTACAGTGAGAATTCAAATTGGTTAAAATCCCACGATGATACCTATTGAATGGTCAAGAGATCGAGTATATAAAAGTGGAAGCGTATCTAAATCCATCACGATAGTTATGAAATTTAGGTCGGGGTTTGGTTCTCCTAGATCAACACTTATGTGAATGAGAGGTGGCAGAAACTCTTTAATTTGAGTAATAAAATCCTAGAGAAATCGTATATATAGTATAACTTAGGAACTATAATCATCGGTTCCATACTAATACCTGAGATTTTGCTCATTATAAAATTAGGAATTACTATATGACATATACTAATCAATCCCTACGCTTAACAAGTTATTGTTGAATCCCTATTAATTAAACTCAATTATATCTCTTACTCCAGCCAACTAATTGGATAGTACAGATAACAATTAACTAACGCATTGTTAGACCATATAAGTTGGATAAAAGCCCAACATAAAGAATCTTTTTCATAAGAGGAAGAAAAGATTTGTCTCAACAATTGTCTTTCAAGCAGGTCTATAAATTTTAATGAGAAAAAATTATTTCTATTAATTATAAGATAGTGCCTTCGGTATAATATAATATAATGTATTATCATATTAACTTTTTTATCAGTAGAATATAGCTATCTTTATGAAGAACTAGTAATTGAACCCCAGAGATATAAGTGACAAGTATTAAAAATTCAACCTGTTTGACAGAGAATATGCATCAATATTTCTAATCTTAGAAATCCATGTAAGTTTTCAGCTATCAAAATAAGACTGAAACTTTAAAACATCAAAAAGTGTATTTTGAATTTTCAATGGGTATTTCTGATTCCCATTAGCCAACAGAACCACTTATTGAGCATCTTCTTCCATTTATTTTTTAAAGAAATTTTTGTGGCTAGTAGAAAGGCAAAAGCCTCAACCTAAGTTGCAGATGGTGTCATGAGCTCCTGGTTCTAGGAGGCAACATGCTTGTCCTCGAAGAAAGCCACTCTTGTAGTGTAAGCAACTCCATCGAACCAAGCTACGTCCACAAAAATTGTAAAAGTGCTGCTTTGCAGGCGTGAAGGAGGGATTAGTTGTCATTTCTCTTAACGCCAAATTTAGATGCTCATCAAGGTTCGCTTGACTTGTATTCAAGCTAGAGAGTTCCAAGAAAGATCTATCAATTCAAGATAAAAAGTCAAACAAGTTAGGCTAGTTTTCAGTAAAAATAATGTTGTATCTTTCATTACAAAGATTATACAAGAGTGCAAAATCAAATAGTGAGAAAAGCCTTTTTTTTGTTTGAATATAAAGGAAAACCTGGTGGGTCACAAATGAAGTTGACTAATTCTATCATAATATTTATTTGAAAATCATAAACTTTCCAATTGGATTCACGCCAAGCAATTCTAGTAAATGAGCACTAAGTGGTTTCTCACGAAGGTTAGAATGGAATCTACTAGGCCTGCCCTCGCTGTAAATATAGGGTCCTGAGGAAGGCGCAACCCCCTCAGTCAGGCATGAAGGCACTCGAATACCCTGATTATTGAAAAAAAAAAGGGTGTCATCCGGAGCTTGACAGAGAGGGCAATGATTGTCCTCTGTGTTTGCCCAAGGTAAACACTATCAAACAATCCTCCAATGGTGGAGTTTGACTGTGGTGAATTTTCAGATTCTATACATTATTCCAAAATTTTCATTACCGTTATTAAACCTTGCATCTTAATCAGTCAAATAGAAAGATTTACAGATAAGGAACCATAAGTATTTTAAGTATGTTTGAGACCATGTTTATCATTGATCAGGGAGTTCAATAAATTTAAGTTCCAACTTTTAGAGGCTGGATAGATGAGGTCTTTGAGAAGTAAGGAGTTATTAATGGTGATATTATATGATTTTTGGTCAAGCCTTGAAATCTTGATTTCCTAGAACCCATGGCTCTCCCCATACTTTTGTATGATTGCCATTTCCAATTATTTTACATGTGAATTTCATCATAGTTTGTTTACAACATTGTAGATCTTTCCAAAATGATGAATAGTTTGATGTGTTTATGTTGTTTAACTGAAAAAAGCTACCATATTTTCAAGTGAGATAGCAACTAGGTTGGTTCTATTAGTGGAGAAAAATCAGATAGTATTTGATAGCGTTGCTTTATTGATATATGATAGTCTATGAAAACCTAAGCCTCTATTTTTTTTTTTCGGTTGACATATAGAATTATAGCTAATGGGAGTAATGTACCCACCATCAGAATTATGTTTTCCCCATCAAAAGACCCTCGTTATTCTGTTCAAATTGATAAAGGGATCTTGAAAGTTCCCATCTCATAAATGGGCATTGTATTAATAATTGGTGGAGTATTGTTGGTCTACCTGCCCATGACAGACTTTGAGATTTCAAGGCAGCTAGTTTATTTTGCATTTTTTCAACTAGGATTTGAAATGATTCCTTCATTTTTCTTTTGATAAAGAGAGGGTTTCCAAGGTATTTAGTTTCCTTACCAATTTTTCTTAGGCCTAGAATAGTTTTAATATCTCTTTCAACTTTGCCATGAACAAATCTAGAAAAGAATTAGACCTGATTTTTGGAAGTTGATTTCCTGTCCACTCCATTTATTAAAGAGAATTAGAATTGTTTTAAAGTTTCTTGCTAATGTAGTTGATGCTCTTATAAAAATCAAATCATTTGCAAAAAGCAGGTGGGTCAAAGGCAAATTATTTCTTTAAATTTTTATCTCTTGCAGGAGGTTTAACTATTGGTTTAAATAAAATATTCTAGATATTTCCATTTATAGTATAAATAAGTAGGAGAGAGTGGATCTCCCTCCCTAAGACCTTTGGAGGAAGAGAAATGCCTCGTTGGTGAGCCAATAATTAATACCGACAAGGTAGAAGTGGATATCCACTGAATAATCCATTTAATAAACCCTCATCGAACCCAAAGTTTGTTAAAAATTTTAAAAAATGAAGATCCATTCCACTCTATCAAAGGCTTTACAAAATTCAATTTTTAGGGCAACCCATCATTTTTTTTATTTTAATTTATACATTGTATGTATCATTTCTTGTGGTAGAGCTCCATTCTCATCGATCCATATTCCTTCTAAGCAGGTTGTTTGACTGGGGGATATTAATTTATAGAGTATTGATTTTAGTCTATTTCCTAGTAGTTTGGATATTACCTTATAACATGTGTTGGTGAAGCTGATTGGTCTATAGTAAGAAAAAACAATGTCATTAAGTGTGTGGTACTTAGAAACTTGATATTAAAAAAAGAAAGATAACTAGTCTAAAACGAAAGTGATGCACAAAAGGTAAACATATATTAGATATAGGCATGTTATGCAATTGAAATATGTGAAGAAAAAAATTAAGTTTTTGAAATGCTTAATTTTTATTCTATGTACTATGTGCTATTCAAAATTTTGATGGACGGACCTGACTAATCCGAGTTCAAGTTGGATAGACTTACTAAAGAATAAATCTCTCTTAAACATGATTTTTTTTATATGTGAAACTCGAATGTAAAATCTTCTATTATGTCCATTCCATAAATCAATGGAAAATGGATAAATACATCCCAACAAGTTAGCAAACTAGATGAAGGTCCTGAGAGAGCTAAACTTATAAACAAATTATTATTTATTTCTTGAGAGGAAAAGATAAAAATGTGAAAGCATTCACCCTCTTGAACGATTGTATAAACGTTCATATATAGATTGTGAGAGAATTTTACATAGAGATGAGCTCACCATATAATACATGAATTCAATGAATATTCTTTGATATATTAACAAAAAGTGTCAAATCACATTTTTCTATTAGTTAATAATATTTAACTTTAAGGATGATGTTTTCTGGACATGTCATACAACTATTAGTCAAATTCATCACATTATCCATGAATTTGATCCTCCTAAGAATTTATCATAAATTATTATTCAATAATTGTTTTGTGTATAATGAAAATCAATGTCACACTGTGCATAGAGACTTTTGTATATGTCAACATCCTAGTGGCACTACTCATTTGATTTTTAAGCTAAATACTAATCCTTTAGTTGCAATAGATTATGGATCACTAAAATTTTCCTCTTATATTTTTTCAAAGAAAGAATCTCAATCCTCATTATCTTGGTGCGATTACTGCAATCCTTCATAGTGATGGATTAGAAAAATTGTATGATGGGTAGTTTGCTAATTGCTATCAAATGCATGGGGATGAGCAATTTGTGATCAACTCAATCTCGTTCTTTGCTAATAGATAATTGTAATAAACAAACACCAATTACCAGCATAAAGTTATATGTAAAAATTGATTGATCAAGACTTTTAACAATTTTCTATTTAAATAATAATTTTAAATTTTGATGAGAAAGTGAGAATTTGAATATGGGTTTGGTTTTACTCGAAGACTTTAGAAGTGTGCATAGATACCAAATAGATCTAGAACCAATCACTTCAATAGATATAGCCATACCTCTGAATTCAAGAAAAAAGGGAAAGAAAGAAAATTAAACAAAAGAAAACGAAAATCCGACAGCGAAGATTAGTTTACCTGAAATTGTTGTGGCTGATTCTGCTCTACTGAACAATTCATTGATGGAAGCTAAAATGCCAATTTCGCACAGCTGTCACAACCCAAGAGAGAGCTCAGCGAGGCATATCATCTGAAGTGAAAGTATAAAGTAGGACCTTCATGCTAATTTGAATATTTCGTTGACCTAAGCAGGAAGATAAGGAGTTATCCTATGGAATAGATGTTAGACAACCCTCTTATCTTCATCTTCTCGTAGTTGATCTTCTGCTAAAGATGATAATGGACATTATTGTATATTGTATAGCAGTGAGTCTAGATTCATCTTTGTATATTCCAATGTGACTGCTTCCCAATTTGTTTCTCTTTGTTTTCTATTTTATCTTTGAGATCCAATTTATAAATTGGAGCATTCTATTGTACTCTAAACACACAAACAAATACTATTCTTATATCTAAATATTTTCATGATATCATGGCCAATGCGAATATCCTAATCATGATAAGTAATTGGGCGATTTCGTCTCCATCCCGAGAGAGAGAATGTCTTTGGCCACTCGAGTTCAAGAAGTTTTGATCATCATGTCGCCAGTTTGAGACCACAGGAAGATTCTTGATGTCGCCATCATCACACTGCTGAAGTTTGGTCACCATCAGAGCCAACAGGTGCCCCCACGTGCTGCCTGAAGATCTGCACAATGTGATTCATGCGCCATCCACATGCATGCAAGAGTGCAAATCACATGGCACATTATCTGCCCGATGTGCAAACAAGCAAGCACAATCCTACTAATGTGATTCGTTCAAGAGACAATACATGTCTTCAGCCACGTGTCTGTCACGTCATCTAACCCAACCCAATTGGTGCACTTTGGTCTTCACTACGTGCACTGATCCATAAACTTCTCCTGCTCCCTCTTTGTGTGCCTAGCCGATAGATAGCTGCTCCCGACGCACGTGCACCCAATCAACTATAGCCACTCCACCTGTAAGCCAAGTTGGCTTCAATCGACTAGTTCTTTATTCCTACAATTTTTATATTGTCAATTTTTCTTTCATCAGGTCTGTCACTGCTCCATCCATCAATGATGTTTCACAGCCCATATAAGTTATTCTTGATGGGCATAATTATAGTCATTAGTCACGAGCTATATGCAGTTTGATGTGAACCAAGTTGCGAGCTTGAATAATACAATTAAATTATTTCAAAGTTTGATAATGATAAGCAAGCGGAATGAGTCAATATTATCCATGATATTTTGGAATATGACAATAACGAAGATCATATATCTCAGCTGAATATCCAAAGTACAAGTATTTAAGAAATGTATTTCAGTTGAATCTCAAAAGAGCAAGTGTCTTGAAAAAATATATCTCAGTCAAATATAAGGAAGAATAATATTTTCAAGAAAGGAAGTTGAGAGAAATTAAAAGGACAGGAACAATACAAGTTAGTGTTGATATATTCAAGTTATCTACTAGAATATATCACTTTCTTCTTTTGATAAGTAGAACATATTATTTTCCCCTTTGTTTAGTTCTTAAAATATAGATTATATTTCATATTTTCTATGGGGAAACTCTTAGATTTAGTTTAGCTTCCTATCCCATTAGGTCATTTAGGAAGGTTATATGTATGTAAATATTGCACTTTGGCCTATTTAAAGGTTGGTACCTAGAGTTGGACAAATTAGGTACTTAGATTATGGATCAATAAAGTGAGTTTTTATTCTATTTGGTTCTTTGAAGAATTATATAAACTTATCGGAGTTTTTTTGTAACGTTCACCCTCGACTTACCAATCAACCCTTTCATAGTTGATTGTGATGTCTTCACTATACTAAGGCTCTTATCTATCTATAGGTAATTGGTCGTGGTTCCACCATTCAAGCTTGATAAGGACACGTTCCTAGAGACCTTAGTCGCATGTAAGTTTCGTCACATGTTGTTAAGGTTCTTCTTATATTTGATACGGGGTTTCATCACGTTGTTGACGAGGTTCGCATCACAGTGTCTTCAATGGGTGGATGATATGGCAATATCTAACTTGGGACAAGAAATAACCAACTAGGAATGATAAGGAATGAGATGATACCTTGTTGACAAACTTGAAGCTTTGGATACTGCTATCACCGTGTCATCACTTGGTTCACCAATACAATTAATGTGATGTTTGGGAGGTTCAATATGGCTAAGGAAGCATGAGATTTCCTTCAGCAATAATATTCCTCCAGTGATTTTGCTCTGCGACACCAACTTTCCCATGAAATTTTCTTCTTATACTAGGAACCGGGTCAGATAATCAACGATTCCTATATTAATCTTCGTCATGTATGGGATCAATTGTCCTTTTTTGAGCCTCAATGGAGGTGCCCAGATGATACTAACATTTTCTCGGCATATTGTAATAGTTTGAAGGTAACTTAATTCCTTGTAACCTTACATGATGATTTCGAGCCTGCTGGAGCCTCACTAATCCACTGATCACTACAACCCTCTATTGAGAGTGACATTGTAGAACTTATTGCTAAAGAGACTAGGCTTCAAACTACTATCTCATCTTCTTCAGGTGGTTCTGAACTTGTACTGATCACCCATGATCAGTCCACAGAACAAGTTACAAAGTGTACTGCCAATTCGTCGACAAGGTGATAGTTTGGAGGTTCGAGCTCGAGGAAGAATAGGTCTAACTATTGGTTCCCCAACAGTCAGAGGACTAGTTCAGATGGTCTATGTAATTTATGCGGTAACCTATACCACAAAATAGAGGATTGTAGGAAATTCTCAAATTTTATCAGTAATGTTACAAGACTTCCACTGCAATTGTAGATATTTAACTGTCTGAGATTGAATCTCCATCACAACCGATTGCTGCAATTGAACTTGAAGTTCTTGTCAACTAGCTCCTATCCAAAACATGTTTTTTCTCTCCTACCATGGCCACTGCTACCTCTGGTAATCACCCTTGATACCTTGATTCATGCTGTGGAAATTTCATGATATCTAACCCTTCTCTTTTCACTTGTAAAAATAAGTCCATGTTGTTATCTAGTATCCACATTGCCAATGGTTCAAGTCATCAAGCAAGTCATGTTGGTAATATCTCTACACTAAACCTTACATGTGATGCCCGTTTGGTACTGTCGTTGTATTTAAACTTTCTCAGTTGGCCAATTGTGTGATTTAGTTTTAGAACTTCATTTCCCTAGTAAAGGTTGTACCGTGCAAAAACCTTAGACAAGGTTGCTTGTTGAAACAAGCCATAGGAAAGTAGGCCTCTTTGAGTTGAATTCTCTACATGCTCCTATATTCATTCTAGCAATAGTCATATCAGTCCTATCTTGTCTTGTCTAGCACTTGCCACAACCGTTTAGGTCATGTTTCTCATGACAGAGTTCAACATTTGATCTCTAGTGGTTCTTTAAGAGTTGTGAAGGATAACATGCTAGATTGTGTTTCTTGTCAATTAGGAAAACAAAAAGTGTACCTTGAACTCTAATGACACTTCAATATTCATCCTACATATCTCCAACTATGTTTTCTTTTTGCTGGTTTATGTCAACGATATTATTTTCACAGGGCTCTTCTGCTCCATTCTCAACTTTTGGTAGTGTTGTAACATTAGTTTGCCGTGAAGGAATTGGTCCCACTTCATTATTTTCTTGGGACAAAAGTTCGTTCTTGCCTTGAAGGTCTCATTCTAATTTAGACCAAGTACATTCATGATGTCCTAAATTCGAATTCCATGCTTGGTTGTATACTAATGTGAACAACATTGATTTTTTTCAATTAAAATGTATGTGCATGTTTGATTGTTGGGTAGATGAAGATAGCCAATTGGACCTCTAAATCTTGTAGCCAATATGCCCAAGCCTTTTCTTTTCTTTAAACTGTTAGCTGCCCAAAAAAAAAAAAGAATAAACAAAGCAAATAGAACATGATAGAACAAAACAAAAAGAGGGGGAGAGGCCGAAAACAGAGGATAGATGAAAAGAAAAAGGGAGAGTTACGATTTATGTGGGCGAACCAATCAAGCCTGTAGGATCCAAATGCAATGTAATTAGTAATATTTTCTTAGAAGCTTACTACTTTATATCATATTTTTCTTATCTAATTTCATGCCCTTTACTTAAATGTTATGAACTAAGACTATTTTAGGATAGTCTTAGGATAGATGAATTGTTCAAGCCTTCTGTGGTGTAATATATAATTCTTGGTCAAATAATGTTTAGTAGACTTAGTTGAGATATGTTATTTAGTATTGCTTCTTGTCTTGAATTTTCCATTAAAAGGAGCCAACTTGGAGATTGTGAGTTGAGTTTTGGTAGGTAGAGTCAAGCTTTATAATTATTTCTTGTATGAATTTGGGTTTGGTGCTATTTAAATTGACCTGAACTAAACAAATGTTTATTAGTTGTTGAATTTTGCTTAGAAATGATTGTTTAAGTCTTATTTGGAGGAGTTGGATTTAACTGCTTTGTCTTGTTACTTTTAGATATAGCTAATTGATATAATTTTTATAGATTGAGTTAATTAGTTGGAAGATTATGAGGTCCCATACTAGTATTACTTTTTACTCATAGTTATATTGTAATAGGAATTAGTTTAGAAGGTAAAATGAATTTTGACTTTCACTAATAATTGAAAGAATACATTTTCAATATTTTCCAATTAAGATGAAGATCTTCCCGAGCAGTCCACCGAGATGAAGTGTATTTATTAATCATGAATCATTTTTCCTTGTTATATGGAAGATTTCATGTCCCCTTACCTTTGTGATGATAGGCATTGAGGAGACTACACCTCCCCTCCCCACTCGAAGGAACTGTAAAAGGATCCCTTGGGAGTTGTGAGTATTTTATTATATTATAAAAATGGAACTATGTATTAAATATGATGTGTATAACTGTTAGATTAATATAGTTATGAGATTATGGAAATATGAAATATATAGACTTGAATGAATGGGTAAGATATGAGATCTATACATTGGAAAGGGATGAAGCATAGTTAATAACATGTGATGTGATTGTTTTGTTGTTGTAACCATGGGTGTTAAACCACTGATCCAATGGGATATAAAATGGATGACCAATCGCTAATCAAGCGAGATATAAAATAGGTAACCAATCGCTGATCCAATGGGACATATAACAGCCGATCGACTCCTATCGTCGAAGGATAATAGATGATCCCTGCGTTAAGGTAAATTTAATTGAGATTTGTAAGGGCTCGATATTGTTACAATTCTTTGTGAGGTTATTGCGACCTTTTAGCTATTTATTATTTGTGGTGGGCTCTTGTTTGCATAGTTCAAGTATAAGAATATGAGGTATATGGATGGGTGCATGCATATTTGTTTATATGGGTAATGGAGAACATTATGAGGAATAATGTGATGGTAAGAATAAAAATTTGGTCCAAATTGTGTGATTAAAATGTTTGACTATTTAATATATAGAAGTTAATTTTATTTTAGAATGATTTACTCATTGAGATATAGCTCACACTCTGCATATATTTTTATAGGTGATACAAAAGGGGTATAAGTGCGAAGAGGATCATATTTTGTCAGTGGGAATCAATTTTGAGGCCTTGATAGAAGTTGTTTGCCTTGTAGGTAATTATGATGCCCGTAGCAGATTGTATATTATTTTACAACTTGAAAATATTATTGGCAAATATCAAGTTGTTTGACTGACTTGTTAGGTTCTTGTACAAAGGTGATTAATGGTTTTAAGTGGTTTCGTAAGAATTATTGTAAATCTTTTATGAATATTGGAGCAGGTATTAGGATGGAATACGAATAAGTTTAGGGAAAGTTCTGCCAAATTTTGGGATTGTGACAATTTTGGCATCAGACCCTAGTTTATTAGATTGGGTAGAGATAAGCCTTAGTTGATTCTTGTTGAATTAGGATGATTATTATTCTTGGGAGGCCTCTAACTATATATTTTGATATGTTTATAAAATGTTTTCATTTTGAATGGAAAATCAGCCATGGGACCTAGACTTACTAGACAAATCTGGCATAGATTATGTCTAGTGGATGAATTGGGCAATCAAACTGTGCCTCAAGATATGGTAGAAGATCGAGTATCCCAAGTCCCACCTCAAGAAGCTCCTATAACCCCTACTGGACCTGATGTGCAAATGCATCCGGCTTTATCAACTATAAATTTTCTAGTTGAACAATAACCCTGCCTGGTGGAACAACAAATTGCATTCTTTCGGTAGCAACTAGCAACACAACCGAGTACATCTACTTCTTCAATGGAATCATAGAGAATACCTTACAAGAGCTTTAGGAAATTGGGTCCTACTACTTTTTCAGGAAGTGCTCGTCCAGTAGTGGTAGAAAATTGGTTGGAGTGATATAGAGAAGATTTTCTCAATCATGTGAGTTACAGATACCTAGCAAGTGGCGCTTGTTGCATTCATGTTGGCTAGTGATGCTAGATATTGATGGGAGGCAACTTGAAGGCATTTAGATCCTACTTCGGTGAACATCCTTAATTGGGTCATGTTCACTAAAACCCTCTATGACAAGTATTTTCCAACTTCATATCAGCGTGCTAAGAGGAGGAGTTTTTGAACTTGAGGTAATGGGATGACAGCATTGCAGGGTATGAGCTAAAGTTTACCAATTCATCATGATTTACCTACATGCTAGTCAGTGATGAGCTTTCCCGGTGCCACGGACTCCTAGATGGTCTAAATATCGAGATCAAATCACGTCAATCTATTTTGAAAATCAATGAATATGTTGATTTGTATAACAAGGTTATAATAGCATAAGGGTGTTTAAAAGAGAAACATGCTTATAAGGAAATACCAGCTTGGACTAGGCCTAGTAGTTCGGCTATGGAGTGAGTCTATCGAGCACCAAAGAGAGGCAGATTCACACAAGGATTCTTTAAGGATCAGAAAACTTCTAAGTAGCGTCCATACCATCATACCACAAAGGGGATTCTATTGGTCTAGCAGAACGACAAGGTTGGAATTGCCCAACAAGTGGACGTGCTCACCCAGGTGTTTGTTTTGTACAAACAGGAGGTTGCTTTCGGTGTGGACAAGTTGGCCACTTGAAGAATGAATGCCCACAGGTCACTAGCAGAGTGCCTACCTATTTTGAGTGGACACACAACAGGAAACTGTACACAGGCAGTGACTTCCTTTAGTAATGCTAGTGTGGATAATGAGACAAGAGGGAGACCATCACATATAAGAGGTTGGGGACAAATACAATGAAGCAAATATTTTATTCTTTTGTTCTAAATGTCGATGGATTTATATTTTGAAAATTAATATGTTCCTTATATTAAAATAAAATCTTTATTAAAATTAAACAAATGGATATTCTTTTAGGAAAAAAACATTATTACTCATTTCACTATTCTTTCTTATTGTTAATATTAACACAAAACCCTCTATTAGTCTCATTATTATTGCATTTTATCCTATAGATGTAAACAAAGTGGTCCTTAAATTGATCCAACATTTGCAATTCCACTATTAGAATGGTTTTGACATTAACCGACAATAGAAAAAAAATATAGTGAAAACAAACCAAGATGATGACATTAAGATAAACACTTTTTAATCGAAAATTTTTAAATTCTACCACTGACATTATAAAATCTCCTGTATGTCAATTTTAAATCCCTAATTCTCAATTTGATAGTTGTCTAACAAATGTACTCACCATCTAGGGGATTAGTTGCATCCTGCATCAAGTTATTCCATGAAATACAGATAAGAGACAACAGTTTATAGCCTGATCCTTCAGACGCCCCTAGACAGCAGAAGTCACATTGTATTCCAGTGTCTTCTTCCTTTTGCACAAAATGACACCTGTCACTCTTCTGCAGAATGGCGTGCGCAGCTACACATTATGTCACAAACAGTACCCCAGTGTCACTAAAGTCACCAAAGGATTTTTGATCAACCGGATGATGATAAGGTTTTTGTCGTCATTGTAATCTCATCCGAAGTCCACATGGCTGAATGCAATCGGTCCTCTCCTTTTAGTGCTCTTTTCATGTCAGTTGTATTTGCTTGGCCATCATCTTTATCCATCACATCTTGAAGTCATTGGTTTGGTTGGACTTTTACACAAAATACCTCGCTATCAACATCTTTAATTGCCTCAGTCTTGCTCTGATACCGGTTGTTAGAAGACGGGACGTTTTGAATGGGGTGATGAATCGAGAGGTATATTATGGTAAACTCTCAAGCTCAAGGGAAACATTCACAAGTAAAGGAAGAGATTTCACTAATTGTAACAAGAAAATTTCAATGGGAAACCACACACATTTCAAGCCCTCTAATATCCCACCTCACCGGGAAGAGAAGCGTCACGCAATACCATTAATTTTACAAACGTGTTCGTGTATGTCCATTCATTGATAAAGGTTATTGTACTATTTGGTGTCCAAAAATATTCTCAATCTATCTTATAAATACTTCTATATAAATAATAAATTATAAAATTATAGAAAATTCAAGTAAATTTTCCCCATGCTTCAAATCTGTCTACCAGCTCCTTTTTTTTAGCTTTCAGATCTCCAAACGTCCTGATTAACACGACATATCGTGGCAAGATATCTGCTGTAAATGTAACACTGAAATGAAATAGATCGGAAGATAACAAATTTGTTACAATGAAAAGCTTGTTCAAATGGCTTCCCATCTTCCCTTTCACCCGGCGGCGCCACTAGTTGTCACGTCGCTCTTCCGCGAGCAATGAAACCTCCTACGCGTTACGCCCACTGATTTTTCTCATTTTTCTAGTGAATATTCTGTGGGTATTACACATAAATTCATTATTAAAATTTTTATAATTTTTTAAGAATTAATTTAACATATATTAAAATTTAAACAATTTATATAATAAATTTATTATATATTACATATCGAACGCTCAGTCTTTTCTCTTATCGTTGAAACTTTTCCTCTACAGTAAAAGCAAGAAAGCGACACCTCACTTTTTCGTAAATAAGGTTAAGCCCTCCCGGGTATTATCCGAGGAAGGTTTTATACAATTTTCCAGAGTTTAGGTTCTGACTGAGCCTATTTTGCTTAAATATGAATGTACGATCATTTAAAGGGTTTTCCGGCTCATACTATCTATTATTAACAATAATTTACTCATTTTTTATTATCTAATTAATATTTTTTCACGTTATATAATGAGATAAGATCGATAAATTATTTTTTTAATCAATTTAGATTCGAGTCAAATTGACATATTAAGAGAGTGAAACTCTCCTAAATAAATGTTCAATACTCATAAGATTCAAATCCAATATCTTATTTAAGAAAAAAGATATCTTACAATCCCATTCAATTTAAATCATATAATGGTATTTTTTATACCACGTGTTGCATACGAGAAAAGGGTAACCGACCCTTTTTCTTATTTCTCACAGTTCCGCTCGATTCTCATATCACTAAACATCATTTTCTCCAACTATTTGCCTGTACAGTTACTGGAATTTTGATGGTAAAGAAATCAATAAATTTGAAAGTAAAAATTTTGCCAGACGAAATCTCAGGCGACAGACGAAAAACAATTCAATAAGATTACAAGAAAAGCACCTTCAACGAGGAAGAGAAACTGTTGAGGATATAACATTGATCTCCACAGGTAACTATGGTAACTGCGATTTACCATAGTAAGCTGTCAATTTGAGAAGCAGACGATGGTTCTCCTATCATTCATTTACTGTGGATCCCACCCTCTAGATTAGACACTACCACAATGATCGCCAGATCATCGTGATTTTAATCAGGAATCATCAACACAGCTTTATAGAGAATAAAATTAAAGCATAGACCGTAAAATCAATCGATCATTAAAAGATTCAGAATTAGGGATATTATTCGGGATTAATCAACTAAGCTGACTCCGTAATCTCAGCCAAGAAGGTCCTGAGGTTCTTATCCGAAGACCCACCTTCCCTAGTAGCCTCCTTAGCCAACTCCTTCCACTTGTTAGTATTCTTCCTTATCTCCTCTCCCATCTCTCCCCCACCCATCACCAAGTCCAGGCACCTTCTTATCTCCTCCGCCTCGACCATCCCGGTCCCGGCCCTCAGCTTGACCCTGACACCGGTCTTCCACACATCCTCAATGAGCTTCGCATTTGTTTTCTGATCGACCCACTGCGGAAACGCAACCATCGGCACACCAAAAGTCAGGCTTTCGCTGGTGGAGTTCCATCCGCAGTGGGTCACCATACATCCTATAGAAGGATGAGACAGGACCTCCACTTGAGCGCACCATGGCACAACCATTCCTTGTCGTTCGAAGTCATCTCCGTACACCAGCTGTTCTTCTTCCTTGTCATTTTTCGCACTCTCCCTCATCACCTGGCAAGTGGAACATATAAAAGTCAAAAGAGATGTGGATGTAAATATATGTAAGTTCATTGAATACATTATATAATATGACTTTAAGCGTAGCTCATTGAAAAGTGGAAAAGCATTACCCATAGAAACGGTCGACCACTGGACAGTAACGCTTTTGCTAGTTCATCCCTTTGTTGATTCTTTAGAACATGGATGCTCCCAAAGGATAAGTAGATCACCGACGCCCTCGGTTTGGTGTTCAACCATTCAAAGTAGTTCTTTGAGTCTTGGAAGAGATCACCTCCGAAGGATGTATCCGACGGGTTGTCCCCATCCAAGAAGGCGGAGGGCAGCAGTGGTCCTATCCCCACCAGATTGAGCTTGGAAATGACTCGCAATGGTCCTTCTTCTAATGCATCAAATGTATTCACAAGCACTTTCTGGCTACCACCCTGCTCCTCGAGTATCTCGAACTGGCGCTTCATCAATGGCAGAAAATAAGTGTAGTGGTTTCCTGGGGCAAAGAAAGAAGGAACTTCGTGGCCTGTAAGAGGCGGAAGTCCTGGCAGCAGAATCGGGGATGAAGGATCAGTACTGGCTTTCCCTATGACGTCTCCATAACCATTGAAGTAATAGTAGTAGATGTATAACACAGTCGCAGGTTGTGCCCAGATGAGTGTAGACCGTAGCTGGAAGGAACTGGCCACATCTGCCACCCAGGGAACGAGCGTGGTATAGAATACATGCATGAATTTTCGTCTGTCTCTTAGGTAATTCTCAATGAGCTCTCTTAGGGTTTCTGGGCCCCTTCTCTTCAATTCGTCCATGAATTGCTGGATATCATGCTCTCCTATGTCGAATCCATCATCAAATCCATCAGAGAAGGCTGCGAAGGACAAGCCGCCGTCTGGAGTTTGTTCTGACTTATGCATCTGATGGAGGGCTGCTCGGGAAGTGGCAAAGGTGACCCGAGAGCCAGTGCGCAAGAGTCGTTTGGCAAATATAATTGCTGGGTTGATGTGGCCTTGGCTAGGGAATGAAACAACTAGGAAGTGGGAAGAAGAATGAGAAGCCATTTCTAATAGAGTGATGATGTATGAGAGCAAGCTCTAATGTGCCACAAACGTTTGTGGTTCCTCAAGGATCTTCCCTCACTCTGGCGGTCATACTTTTATAGTTTGGTTTGATTCGATGTTAGAAATTGTCATTAAGAAACTAATTTTACGTTTTGCCCTCCCTCAAGACTCTTTTATGTAATAGATATACTATGGGGTATATTTAACTAATGAGTATTTAATATATTAGTATAATATATGTAATATATCATATATTTGCATGTAACTATTTTTACCAATATGTTAAACACCCATTAATTTATGTTATATACCACATAAAAGGGATGGAAAAGTCTTATTTTTCCATATACAAAAGAGAAAAAAATACCTAAAAAGGATAAAAGGAAGAATGAATAAAAGAGCAAATAGGAAGTTTCACTGATGAGAATCAAATTCAGGATTTTTTTATCTCAGGTCAATGAGAATATTACAAGACCAAACTCTTTTTCTCAAAAAAATGTTCAAGTAGCGCATCTAAGCTAGATGTGTCAGCCCCTTTTACTTTAGTTTCAAGTGCAGTGGTGGTACCACATGACTTCGTCCATGGCACTAAGTGGTGACACCTAAGTGGTTGTTATTAATATTGATGTGTTAAAAACTAACATATATTATCTTATTATTGGGCGGATATACCATACGGACAACGCCACATGGCACCACCGCTCCATCCGAGACTTTCTCCTTCCGTAAGTCTAGGCATGCGGATCCCAATGGTTGCACGTCTATAGCCATTTATAATTCCATCGTGAATACTGGTGGCTTTATCCTGGATTCTCGTTCACCCCGCCTAAGTCCGCAACAGATCCTTGCTCATCCTATTTCAACCCTTTGTGTAATTCCTCCCGATGATCGCTTGTGCATTGCGAAGGAAAGTTCGCATAGCCTCTTCAATCCTGCCAAATCTAGTTGTTAGGAGACAAGATCTAGTTGATTTTTCTAAGATCTGATGAGATTTCACTCTCTTTCAGCATTTGAAACCTGAACTTGTGCTGGGCCGCAGATCGTGAGCAGATCCATCTGGTTTGTTTGGCATAACCTGCTAATGTTAAAGTATATTGTAGGTGTCGGGTTGTCGGAAGAGCTCTAGCACATGAGTATACCTCAAGAGCCCTCCTATTTTACTTTCGTAGGATTGTTTGTGATCGTCCCAATTAAATGATTGAAATTCATGTGATTTAATTATATGCAGACACTCCTTCCTAGTTTTAATTAGGATCTGCATAGGTTGGCAATGGGTTCGATAGAAATTTCGGGTTGACTTACTACAATTGTATGCGTGCTTAGTTATTTGATATTCACCATTCATGTTTTCCTATATAATTTACCTATGAGGAGGCCCATGAGGATGCCTTCGATACCTCCTTGAACATTTTGCCATATATTCTTTGAAGTAATGCATGAAATCATCATCGCTCTCGGAAAAAACAAAAAAAATTATGTTACTTCTGAATTATGGGTGGCGTACTTCCCTTTATATGGCTTGGAATGATTTTGAGATATGATTTATAAAAGAATAAAGTAACATTCCTCTAAAATCTCGATGTAAATCGATGTCTTTTCATTTTATAATACGGTTTTTAATTACTTTTAATTTAGTGAAAGACCTAAATTAAATTTAGAAGAAGATAAACGGAATATTAGAATAAAAGGATGGAAAGGTTCTTAGTAAAAAATTGAATGCAAAACTTATTTATTTTAGCTCAAGAAAACTATCACAAAAATAAATCTCTCTTTTATATCACAAGATATCTAGGGTTTAAATATACTAATTCCTATGGTCTTGTACACACATCTACAAGTGCATACGATATAGGATACCAATACATCTCCCCATTACCAACTAGCCACCTGTCTGTTGGGTTTAACAATATCAAATTCTCAAGGGTATATAGCAAAGAAAATCAGATAGTTTTCCAAAATTTCCTATATTGTCGCTTACTTTGCTGATGACCTAGAAAATCAAGATATTTACTCAAAATTTTCCTTTTTTACCCCATCGATTTTTCAGTAATAATGTCGTCCAAATTGCTTGTGTGACATCTTGCATGCCACTATAGAGCACGTGGCAATATAGACAATCACCACATGATGGTATTGCTAACGTGGCATTTAAAATAAAAAAGGTTAAAAATTTGAAAAAAAAAGGATAAATACTTAAAAATTTATAAAAATTAGAAAATTTTCTAAAATTTTTAAATAAAAGAAAAAATTTTTAAATTTAGGAAAATCCTAAAACACTTAGAAAAAATTCAAAATTTATTAGAATTTTTTAAAAATTATCTAGGAAATTTTATAAAAACTAAAATAATTGTAAACAATTAATAGAAATATAAAATAGTTAAAGAATTTGCTAAAATATTTAGAGAAAACAAAAAAAATAAAGAGCTATTTTTAGAAACTATTTCTAAAAATTTAGTTAAAATTTAAAAACTAGAAAAACTAGAAAAATAATAACGACGGAAGTGTTGTCCAAAATCCATCGCAATTAACTACGAATTATGCCTCGTCGGTAATATTTATTAGTATTTGCGACACATTTCTTCCGATGGGTTATCCATTGAAATATTTGTTGGTATTCATCAGTTTTCTTGTAGTGCGATTCAATTTCTCAATGCAGGTCCATACTGTGGGGATGTTTAATAATAGAAATGCAATCTATTTACGAAGAACGAGCATGAGTTTTACATGTAGTCTTGTTAAATCTATGAAAAAAATAAATATTTACATGCTTTTCAGGCCTAATTTTAAGTGAATTGTTCAAGTTTGACTTGATTTGTATGATTGATTTAGTAATCTTTTCCTATTGAATAAAATGGAGTCAAAATTAAATTAGTGGTTGAAATTTGGGTTTACTTAAAAAAATGTTGGTACTTTTGAAGTATTTTGTGATTTAGTTACATATTTGAAGACCAATTGGGCCTTAAAGAAGATCCCCGAATGAAGAAATGAAGTTGATCAGGAGAGCAGAGCATTGGGCCGTGGCATGGGACCACAACACCACTTAATAATGAGAAAGTGAAGAGGGACCATGGCCCTAGACCCCTCAACATCAAACTCCAAGATATTTTGCAGCTAATCGAAGCCAATAAACTCAAACACGACATAGAATATTTCTTTACTGATTAAGAAAGATTTGGGATTGAAAAGATTTCAATTTAATTTAGCAAGGAAAGAGATGATGTTTCAAGATTGGGAAGGAGGAAATGATAGATTATAAAAACATCTTCAAGATATCCTCAAGTACTATAAATAGATTTACAAGCATGCTCTTCCAGCATCCATCCATCCATCAATTACTTTCAGATTTCTTTAGTTATTTTGCTACTAAGAAGATCATAACGCTGGTGGTCAAGAAGGAAGAAGGTGGGGCGCTTCAAGATGGCTTGAGGCTTGATAGATCGATTTCGACTTTTGTAGAGTTTTTCTTAACTCCTCTCTTTTCTTTGATTCATGATGTATTCCAACTCTTTCCTGGTGATTGTTTTTACTTTGATCATAAACTAATTCCCTAATTTCCTTGGGCAAGCAATGGAATTCCTTTCTACTTTCTAAATTCTTATCATTTCTCTTATATGTGATTGATTACATTCATACTACTTATATTATTCTCGTGTTTCATGCTTTCTAACTAATTGGCCACCAACTTGATCGAGTAGGAGAGATTGACAAACTCGAAGACGGAGTCGAAATCACGCTAGAGATAATATAATTTAGGATAATTCACGCTAAGATGTTGGAAGTATTTGTTAGAAATTATCCAAATTAAGGTTGATGATGACCCTTGGAATAACACTTCTTATGATGTGCATGGAAGATGGAGAATTCACCCGATGATGAGTGGAGAAATCAACAAGCATGGCAATTGGAATGGAACAATGTTTCAAACTTCGAACAAAAACCTTCAGACCAAGATTCTTTTCTAGACTAGATAAGACATTCAACAATTTCATGAACTCCTCACAAACCTTTAACAACATCCTTATGAACAACAACTGGCCCTAGATCGCTTCGATATACTTGATCAAACTTTAGTTAATTTTATAAATTCCATTCAAGTTATTCATGCTTCTGTTCAAGTTAATTATAATCAAATTCTTGATTTATAATCACAGATATGTAATATGGAGACCTAAATAAGCGAATTGGCAGAAGCACTCAATATTCGACCAATTGGAGCGCTACTAAGTGACATAGAGGTCTATTCTTGAGGTAAGAATAATGAACAAATTGAAGCAATCATGCTGCAACACAAGAGAGAAGTGTAGGGCGAAGTTATAGTGGATGGACTGTGACCCCTAAATCCAAAACAAAGGGATCAGGACATGGGATTACAACCCCTGGTGATAGAGTGGAGATTCGAGATAGCACGAATTCCGATGACTTCGTAGGCAGTAAGGATGATCTAAAATGTGCCAGGAGGATCATGTGGAAGATAAAATCATAACACGATGTGAAGAACTTATAAAGAAGGATGAGGAGGACATGATATTAATAGCAACAACTATTGAGACACAAGGCGTCCATAATAGCAATTGTGAGACCTCAATCAAACCCATGCCTGATCATGTACAAGGTAATGAAAATCTATCAATGGAAAATTTCTTGTCCAATAATAGTTTGTTCATGCTGATAGATGAAGCTTGTAAGGAGAAGTAGGGCAATACTTTGATATATGTGACATGGATTACTAATAAGTCAAAAGAATACATGGAGTTCCTTGCAGTCTCCAGTTGGCTAGATCCTAAGCAAGTACCAATGGAGCAAATTGTCCTTGAAATCTTCCAATTGCCAATGTTGATTAAAGTAACCTTTATGTCACCACCAAGAAATCAACAATTTCACAAGGAGAATAACTGTCATCAAGAATTGGATGAGAGAGTGTGGTGACTACAAAAGGAGCTTAAGTGGCAATTAAGGGAGAATCAAATGCTGATCAACCATGAGGGATGCCACACTTCAATCTAGGGAAGTGTTCCATCTATCTTTAACTACTTCAAACATTACCTTAAGCTGAATGATAATGGTAGATTTGGGTTTGGGGGAACGTGCCTTAGTCATTTAGGATTGCTTACTTGTTTAGTTTTTTGGTTTTTGCATACTAGGATGTCATGCATTTAGGTTAGCTAGTTTGCCTAGTTTTTCACGCTAGGTCTGTCATGTGTTGAATGAATGACATCGATGAATTAATCTACTCATGATAAATTGGTTGGCCATTGCTCTATGATGATAATCAGTGGCTTGGAAATTTGAAACTCAATCTAATTAGACATTGCAACTTGCTTTAGGATGTGTTTTGAAAAATATCATGATGTCCAAGCCCTAGCATTTCTCACTACGCTCTTACTTTAGGAATAGCTTAAAATGGCCTTTGATATCCTACCAAGAAAAAGCAATAAAAATTTTTTTGTTTTCATGGGCTAGTCCAAAAAAAAATATAGAACTGTAAAGAAAAAACATATATGTACTAGAGTGAAAAGATGTGCCAAGGCTTTAAGAACCACTATATGGGCTTGAGGGTCATTTATTGTGAACGCATACGCAGTAAAACTCAACATGTGCTTGTGGAGGAAACAATAGTTCATCTGTTTGAGATCGAGGATAAACCCATAGTGGTGTCAAAACACCCCTTGGACCAAATACAATGGGAGTAATTGGTTGATTTCTCTCTACATGGACTTAGCTTATAGACGTGACATCCAGAGTCGTGCACCACAAAAACAAGAGTGAGAAAGAAACGACCAAAATGCGAAAGGTAATGTCCTTGTGTTTTGTCGAGGCTCTTGATTATGTACTTGACCAATCTTATTTCTGATTGGGTGCTTGAACTTTAGTAGGAGTGGTTATAGTAATGCACGGGTTAAGACTGATTCTTTAGAAAATTTTGACAGTAAAATTAGGGAGCAATCGAATTGAAGATTGGGTGGAAGGTGAAGGGTTATTCTTGAGAACTCTAAAGGGCTAAATCTTTCAAGTTGAGAGGAGAAATTCTTTTGTGTGTTTTGCTTGCTTGCACTAATTTTAACGTGTCTTACAGGAGGACAAGCAAGAGTCTGGGTTTGGGATTGTGTTATCTCTATTGAAAGAATAATTATTTGCATGCCTTTCGGGCCTAGATTTACGTAAATCATTCAAATTTGACTTGATTTGTGTGCTTGATTTTCTAATCTTTTCATGTTGAATAAAACAAAGTTGGAATTGAATTGGTGGTTGAAATTCAAGTTTATTTCAAGAAAGTTGATACTTCTAAAGTATTTTGTGATGTAAGTGCATATTTGAAGAGCAACAAAGCCTTAAAGATGATTTATGAATGAAGAAAATAAGCTGATAAGAAGAGCAGAGCATTGGGACTGTAGCACCACATAACAGAGAGATAGTGAAGAGGGGTTGCGGCATAGGACCGCAGTCCTAGACAACTCAACAACAAACTCCCAGAGATTTTGCACTGAATCTAAGTTTATCAACCCAAATATGACACAAAATATTTCTTTGTTGATTATGAAAGATTTGGGGCTAAAAAGATTTCGATTCAATTCAGCAGCGAAAGAGATAATGCTTCAAGATTGGGAGGAAGGGAAGATTATAAAATTATTTTTCAAGATATCCTCCAAGAACTATAAATAGATCTTGAATCAAGCTCATCCAACATCTGCAATCCATCATCAATTATTTTCAGAATTCTTTAGTTATTTTGCTACCAAGAAGATCAAGAGGCTCGTGATCGACAAGGAGGAAGGCGGAGTGTTTCAAGATAGCTCAAGACTCAAGAGATAGACTTCGAATTTTCTTGAGTTTTTCTCATCCCTTCTCTCTTTTCTTTGATTTATTATGTATTCAAACTCTTTCTTGGCAGCTATTTTTATTTTGATCATAAACTAATGCCCTAATTCCTAGGGCAAGTAATGAAACTCCATTTTACTTTCTAAATTCTTATATTTGATTGATTACATTCGTGTTACTTATATTATTCTCATGTTTAATGCCTTCCAATTGATTGGCCACCAATTAGATTAAGTAGGAGAGATCAACAAACAAGAGGGACAGAGTCAAAATCATGCCAAAGATCATATAATTTAGGATAATTCATATCAACAGGTCAGGATTATTTGTGAGACACTATAAGAAAACTGCTAAATTTAGACAAAATGATCTATCGATAAATCAAATTACCGATGGATTGTAAATGGATTCCTGACGGATACGAGCCATTGCATTTTCCCCTGTCGGGAAATTGCTGCCATCGGCAATCCATCAGAAATACCAACGAATTCGCGATGGATTAATCTATCACTTAGTCAAGGCAAAATACTGATAGATTGTGCATTCCAAATTTGTTGTTATTTACCGATGGAATATCCATCAACTTATATATTTTTAATACATTTATTTTACATTTATATTATTAATTATATATTTAATTTATTTGATAGTTAAATTGATTGTATATTTACTTGATTTATTTCATAATAATTTATAAATTATTACTAGAATTGAAGAAAAATAAATCATCGTTAACTCAAAATATTAACGAAATTTTATAAAAATTATAAAAAACAAAAAAGCCTAATTATTCTATATCTAAACTTGACTCTAAATGACAATGACTCTAAATGATGAAGGAGTTCCCCATAAAACTCATCCCCATCTAGTGCAGCCTTTTCTTTGTCTTCTGAACATCGCTCATCATGGTGCAGAAGCGAGCGCCTCCCTTGAAATTGAAGGTGCCCCACATATGATCCTCATCCATTGGATCCAATCCAGAAGCATCTACCAATTTACAAAATAAAAATTTTGGTTAGTAGGTGAAAAATTTTAATAATAAAAATATAATTAGTAATTAACAATGTAGCCTCCACGAATTGAACCAACCATTCGTATTCTCTCCGAGGTCATGTTTCAAGTAGCTTATAACATATGCAGATATACAATATCTGTTAACCACTTAACCTAAAACTATCATATACAATTATACAAATCCAGCTCAAATTTGCTCAAATCAATGGCAAATATACAAATAATCTAAATTAAATAACAGATATATAAATTCAGCTCAAATCAATGGCAGATATACAAATAGCCTAAATCAATAGTAGATATACAAATTCACCTCAAATCAATGGTAGATGTATAAATTCACCTCAAATCAATGGCAAATACATAAGTCACCTAAAATCAATGATAGATATATAAATTCACCTCAAATCAAAGGCAGAAACACAAATTCAGATTAAAGCAATGACAGATATGCAAGTTCACCTAAAATCAATGAGAGGTATATAATTGACTTAAAATCAATAGCAACTATATTTTTTTACCCAAAAAAGTAAAAAAAAAAATTTATTGATGAGGGGCGCAGTCGGGATAGGGGCAGGATGCACGGGGATAGGGATGGTAGGCATGGAATCGGGGATGACGAGCACAAGCTTGGGGACAGGAGGAGGATGTTGGAGATGGTGGGAGGAGCTCCGACTCGAGGAGGGGGATCAGCTTGATGACGGGGATGGGCTCAGGGACAACGAACATGGGTTGCGAAGGCAGGTATTGGTGTGGAGAAGTTGAGAATGGTGGGTACAATCTGGGGGACAGCATGGGGATGGGCTCAGGGCAGGCATGGACATGAACTCGAGCTAAGGGCTAGGGCAGGCATGGGCTTGGGGTGTTAAGGTTGGGGCAACGACAGGCACGGGCACGAGCTCGAGCTTGAGCTCGGTGCTATGGCGGGAATAGGTAGGGGTCGTCGAGCTTAGGGCTGGTATGAGCTCAAGTGCCCGAGCAATGGGCAGGGTAGGCACGAGCACTAGCTCGAGACGGCACTGGAATGCAGAGGAAATTCGAGAAGGAAATGGAAGAAAGATGACAACGTTGGTTAAATAGGGTTTCGTTATTGATGGGTTGTCGACAGATCATCCGTCGAAAATCTGTCTTATTTGATCCCACCCAAGTGTTTTTAAATAGTGACGGATTTCTGACGGATTATCCGTTGGGAATTTCATGGGTAAAAATACACATGAAAACTTGTCAAAACTACGCAACGAATACACCATTGGCATTCTGCATCATACATTCTCAACGAATTTCTGACGGATTATCCATCTGTAGAAATATGTGTGAAGACCTACCAAAACTATGCGACGGATACACCGTCGGTATGCTTCATCATACATTCTTGATGGATTCCCGAAAAATTATCTATCAAAAATTCTGTCAATAAAAATATGCATGAAGTCTTGCCAAAACTATGCGATGGGTATACCGTCCGTAGGCTCCGTCGTACATTCTCGATGGATCCACTATCGGTAGGCTCTACTGTTGTCACGACCCGAAAATTCGGCAGAGTTTCCTCCAAATTTTGGATATTTAAGTCAGATAATATAATCTATTCTTAATTATTAAAAATCTTTAGTAATTCCACATATATCACTCCAGAAAGTCTCCAACTAGATGTTATAAAACTGTACGAAAATTTTTGGGTTGCAACGATTAATACAAAACTATAATGACTCAAACTAAATTACAAATTAGTATACTTCTAACTACCACAACCTTATGTCAATCCCCGCTATAAAGATAGCTACCTCTGCTCACCGTGTCAATCATGTTGATTTCAACTTATCTGAAAAGTTTAAATGTTAAAGGTGCGAGAAACATCCAGTGAGTAATTATTCCAAAGTAAAATGAACTTCTATATATTAAAAATTTAATACATTTTTTTAATGCAATTTGCACCATTTCTACTCTTACCATCACAGTATTCCTTATAATGTTCTTTATTACATATATATAAACACACAAGAATATACATATACACATCCATATATCTTATTCTCATACATAATATATACACACAAGAATTCAATGCAAAAAACAAGTAGCGCAAGGCCGCATTAATCTCGCGGAGAGTTGTGACAGTGCCGTGATTGGTTGTCCCTTTTATAACCCGTCGGATCAGCGGTCGGTCATCCCTTTTATGTGTCCCTTTTATAATCCGTCAGATCAGCAGTCGATCATCCATTTTATATCCTGCTAGATCAGCTGTCGGTTGTCCGTTTTATATCTTTTCAGATTGGCAGTCTAACACCCATGGCTACAGCAACCAAAAAATCGTAACACATATCTCATTAATTATATATCATCCATTTGCAATCCATAAATATCATACTCAATAGTTCAAATCCATGTATCTCATATTTCCATAATCTCATAACAACTATATTAATATAATAGTTATCTAGCATCTTTTATATGTAGTTCCATTTTATAATGTAATAAAATACTCACTAATATTCCACCAAAGTAATCTATCAATCGAGCCTTTGAGACGTAAAGATTTTGCTCCCTTTGTCCCTTCACCAATTTAAACCCTAAACCATACATCAGTACTAAGAAAAATAATATAACACAATGAATCACCAATCATATAAATTTAACAAGAATATAACTTCTACCCACAAGAGGTTTGTATTTTAACTAAATCATACAGAGTTTAAAGCAAGATGATTTCTCCCTAGCCAATATAACCTACCATTTCCTTGATTTAATATGTTAGTTCCCAACAAAATTCTATAACTAATAATCATAGGAATAAATATAGATCAACTTACAATATTTAGCTCAAGTCAATTTAAATAGAACCAGCTCAAATTTATGCAAGAAACAATTATACAACTTGATCCCCTCACCATAACTCAACTCTTATTCAAATCTAATATAACAATCTCCAATGTAAAAATCCAAGACAAGAAACAATATTAACATATTTCTACTAAATTTACTAAAGAATAGTTGAGCTCGAGAATTGTATATTACACCATAGAAAATATGAACAATTCATCTACCCTAAAATAGAGCCTTTGTTCATTACATCTAAGTAGAAGAAATGAAATTAGATAAGCAAAATATGATATAAAGAAGTAAATTTCTAATAAAATATGGCTAATTACCTTGAATTTAAATCCTAAAAGCTTGATTGATTCACCAATCCAAACCCTAGCTCTTTTCCTTTCCTTCCACTCCGACTCTATTAATTGTGTAAAAGGTTGATTATTTGCATGCTTTTCAAGATAGATTTAAACAAAGTGATCGAGTTTGGCGTAGCTTATGTGTGTGAATACGTAATCTTTCCTTGTTGAATATAACGGAGTTGGAATTGAACAAGTGTTAAAAGTCGGATTTATTTTAAGAATGTTGATACTCTTAAGGCATTTTTTGATGTAGATACATAAGATGAATCCCGAATGAAGACATGTAGCTGATTAGAAGAGCATAACAGTAGGGTCATGGCACAAGACTGTCGCACCAATGGAGATAGTGAAGAGGGACCACAGTGACAGTTCAGCAACGAATTCCTGAGATTTATTGCTGAATCGAAATCAGTGAACCCCAAATATTACACAGAATATTTCTAGGCTGAATCATAAATAATTGGGGGCCAAAAAGATTTCAATTCAACTCAGTCGGGAAAGAGAATCTTCGAAGATTTGAAGAAGGATACAATATCTTGTAAAGATACTTTTTCAATCTTTTAAAAAGAGACCAGCAAGCAAGTTGCCGGAGAGAGAATTCGATTCATCCAACAATTAGTTCCATAATTCCTTTGCTGCCTCGAAGATGAAGAAGCTGGTGATCAAAAGGAAAGAAGGAAAGCACTTCAAGACGGCTCGAGGCTTGAGAGATCGACATTGGCTTATCTAGAGTTTTCTCTTTCTCTTTCTCTTTCCTTTTCTATTGACTTACGATGTATTCTAACTTCTTCTTGGTAGTTGTTTTTAATTCCGCCATGAACTAATTCCTTTATTCCTAAGGCAAGCAATAGAACTCTTTTCTATTTTCTAAATTCATCCCTTTTCTAGAGTATGTGATCAATTACATCTGTATTATTTATACTATTCTCGTCATTAATGTTTTCTGATTGATTGGCCACCAATTGGATTGAATAGGAAATCGACAAACTCGAGAGACAGAGTTGAAATCATGCTAGAGATAGTATAACTTAGGATAATTTAAGCCGAGAGGTCGGGATTATTTGTGAGAAGTATCGAGAGATTAGCCAAACTCCCTGGGTATTCAAATTAGGGTTCGAACTCAAGAGGTTTCTTAATATTAATTGCCTAGAGATTGTGTGATTAGTATTGTCCTAGAAACACATTTTTGTTAAGCCGAGAGGTAGGCAAGGAGACACAAAACCCTATGATAGTAATACCGTAATTGATTACATACAAAGATTAGGTTTGGGTTTACAAATGGGATTGAGGGAAGTTGTGAGCCTTAAGACCATTCAAACTGATTAATTTCTTTTGATTGCTTTCAATTCACTTTACTTATTTTCATTGAATTCTCATCCGATTTCGAATTGCCTAGCTTTGCTTAATTGTTTAGTTTTGATTGAACTAGATCCTTGTGGGAATGATCTCGTACTCATTCGTTATATTAATTGAGTGATACATATACTTGCTTGCTTATCAGTTTTTATCACAACAAGTTTTTGGTGCCGTCGCCGGGGATCAAGTTTACAATTATTTCTAACCTTAATACTAAATAATTTTCCTCGACTATGTACTCTTTTCTAATTATTTTTTTTCACTAGGTACCCTTTCAAGTTGTGTGCTTCATCGCCACAACTCGACTCCACTACTGCACTATCCGGAACCTGAGCGAACCTTTCATAGGATACGTAGAGAGCAGAGAGCAAAGAGCAACCCACAGGAGACAAGCCATGGAGCTCGGGCAAGAAGGTGAATTAGTACCACAGAACCAGTGTCGGAAGACCATCAAGGAGTATGCACATCCTCAATTTCTAAATCAATCAAGCATCGTCAAACTACCGATTCAAGCTCACACCTTCGAGATCAAACCATCGGTAATCCAAATGCTTCAAACTTCTTGTTCTTTTGGAGGAGTGCTGAATGAAGATCCTCAAGTGCATCTAGCAAAGTTCCTTGAGATATGTGACACTTTCCACTTCAATGGGGTGTCGACCAAGTATATCTAGACGTCCTTTTTCTCCTTTTCATTGAGGGACAAGGCTAAGGCGTGGCTGTTTATCACTCCCTCCAAGCACTCTCAACACATGGGAGGCAATAACCGAGAAGTTCTTGGCTCAATACTTCCCATCATCCAAAACAATGAAGCTAAAGAACAGCATCATGACATTCAAACAATAGCCCATGGAGTCTTTCTACGAAACTTAGGAGCGTTTCAAGGAGCTACAACGAACGTGCCCCCATCACGGCATTGAGATTTGGACACTGGTATAAATTTTTTATAATGGTTTATTGGAAAATTGTTGTTCTTCTCTTGATGCTACTTCAGGTGGTTCAATCATGAACAAATATCCTCAGGAAACCTATGAATTGCTTGAGGAGATGGCACGTAATGGCTATCAATGGCCATCCAAAAGGGCAACGAGACATGGAACCGTCGGAATACATTTAGTAGATGCTGTGATAGCCCTCTTACCTAAGATGGACGCCCTATCCAAGGAAGTAATAGCATGGAAGAACCAAGGAGCGAGGCCAACCTATGGAGCCACCGAAGGACTAGCTTACATGGAATAGGTGCAAGATATGCAAGAGTTGGCCAACTACATTGGAGGCAACCTGAGGAGCAATCCCTACTCCAACACATACAATCTGAGTTGGAGAAATCATCCGAACTTCTCCTACACCAACAACAACAACCGGGCCAATCCACCACCGGGGTTTTAATCAACTCAGAAGCAAGAACCTTCGGCTTTAGATTGCCTCACGAGATTAGAAGAAACTTTTATTAAATTTATGAAATCTTCTCAAGACAAACATGCTCTGTGCAATTGAATTCTAACCAAATTGTTACCTTGCAATTGTAGATGCGGAATGGGGAAACTCAAATAGGACAATTCGCTCAAGCAATCAACTCTCAACCTTTAGGAGCACTACCGAACGACATAGAAATCAACCCTCGAGGTAAGGATAATGAACAAGTGAAAGTGATCACATTGCAGCACTGGCTAGAAGCAAAGGACGGAAAAATAAAGGAGGGAATGACCCCAAATTCTAGAACAGAGGGATCATAACCCTAGGTTGCGACCCCTGATGACCGAGCCGAAATTCAAAACTCAGAAGACTGCCAGAGTGATAAGAACAGCCTAGAACAGGCTGAGCAGACCCAGACAAAGCCAGAAAAGAAGGAAAGGACATACCCACCACTTCCTTATCCACAAAGAACACAAAGGGCCAACAGTGAGCATTAATTCCGTAAGTTTTTAGATGTGTTTTGGAAATTGCATAGTAATATACCGTTTGCCAAAACTTTGGAATAGATGCCAAGTTATGTGGAGTTCATGAAGGAGATCCTATCCAAGAAGAGGAAGCTTGGAGACTATGAGACCATCGCTCTTACCGAGGAGTGTAGTGCTATTTTGCAACATAAGTTGCCACCTAAATTGAAGGATCTAGGTAGTTTTACAATTCCGTGCTCCATTGGTGACAAGTTTGAAGGTAGGGCTCTTTGTGATCTTGGTGCCAGTATTAATCTTATGGCATATTCGGTTTATCATGAACTAGGTTTAGGAGAAGTAAATCCAACATTGGTTGCACTTCAACTAGCTGATAGATCTTTAACTTATCCTCCTGGCATTATTGAAGATGTATTAGTTAAAGTGGATAAGTTTATATTTACTGTTGATTTTGTGATTCTTGATTTTGATGAGGATCGGGAGATCTCGATCATTCTTGGTAGACCTTTTCTTGCCACAGGTCATGCATTAATCAATGTGCAAAAGGGTGAGCTCACCATGAGAGTCAATGATTAGGAAGTAACTTTTAATGTTTATAAGTCTATGAAGTACCCTAGTGAGTCTATTGAATGTTTTCGGTGGAAGTGTTAAATAGGGCTGCTAAGGACACTTTTGAGGAGAATCATCTCGTGGATGCTTTAGAAGCAACCTTACTTGGAGGACCATCACGAGAGGATGAAGAATTCATGAAGGTGGTGAATGAGTTGGACTCACACCCTTACCTACCAAAGGAGCTCATCCACTTCAAGCATTTAGAGATTCCACTACAAACATTGAAGCCTTCAATTGAAGAATCTCCGGAATTGGAATTAAAGCCACTTCTCTATCATCTTAAGTATGCTTTCTTGGGCCCATCCTTTACTCTTCCCATTATTATTGCTTCGGATCTAACCTCTTTACAGGATGAGAGACTCCTTCAAGTTCTTGGAGATCATAAGAGAGCCATAGGATAGACTGTAGCCAACATACGTGGCATTAGTCCTTCACTTTGCATGCATAAAATTCTCTTGGAGGAAAATCATAAGAAGTTGATTGAAGGACAAAGGAGGTTGAACCAGGTCATGAAGGAAGTCGTCAAAAAGGAGATCATCATCAAGTGGATAGATGCGGGTATAATTTTTCCAATCTCCGATAGCCAATGGGTAATTCCCGTGCAATGTGTGCCAAAGAGAGGAGGAATGACGGTAGTCACTAATGAGAGGAATGGGTTGATCCCTACTCAAACGGTGACCGGATGGCGAGTATGTATGGATTACCGAAAGCTCAACAAGGCTACCGAAAAAGATCATTTCCCTCTTCCCTTCATAGATCAAATGTTAGATCGTCTTGTCGGTAAGGAGCATTTTTGTTTTTTGGATGGATATTCTAGTTATAATCAAATTGCAATTGCTCCCAAGGATCAAGAGAAAACAACTTTCACTTGTCCATATGGTACCTTTGCTTTTAAAAGAATGCCTTCTGGTTTGTGTAATGCACCGACCACTTTTCAAAGATGCACGATGGCTATATTTTCTGATCTTATTTGAGTATTGAGGTCTTTATGGATGATTTTTTGGTGTTTGGTAATTCGTTTAATGAATGCCTGGCTAACCTCACTATTGTTTTGAAGAGATGTGAAGAAACTAATCTTGTCTTGAATTGGGAGAAGTGCCACTTCATGGTACATGAAGGTATAGTTTTAGGTCATAAGGTGTCCAAGAAAGGCATGGAAGTGGACCGGGCGAAGATAGAGACAATTGAGAAGCTGCCACCTCCAACTTTGGTAAATGGAATTAGAAGCTTTTTGGGACATGTCAGTTTTTATAGGAGGTTCATTAAGGATTTTTCTAAAATTGCTAAACCTCTTTGCAATTTACTTGAAAAAGATGTTCCATTTAAATTCGATGATGCATGTCTTGAAGCTTTTAATGAACTTAAGTCTAGATTAATATCTGCACCTATTATTATTGCTCCAAATTGGGATTTACCTTTTGAATTGATGTGTGATACTAGTGATTACGCAATAGGTGTGCAGCCCTTGGACAAAGAAAAGAAAGAGTTTTTCACAAGATCTACTATGCAAGCAAGACCTTGGATGAACCCAAATCAATTATACCACAACGGAGAAGGAATTATTGGCGGTGGTATTTGCTTTTGATAAATTTAGATCATGTCTAATTGGCACTAAGGGGCTAACTCGTTCTAATTGAGTGGAGAAATCTTGTGTGTCTTGATTGCTTATGTGCATTGATTTGGAAGCGTCTTACTCGAGGACGAGTAAGAATCTAGGTTTGGGGGTGTGTTAACTGTGTAAAAGATTGATTATTTGCATGCTTTTTGGGCCCAGATTTAAACGAAATGATAGAGTTTGGCGTGGTTTATGTGCGCGATTACATAATCTTTCCTTGTTGAATATAATAGAGTTGGAATTGAACAAGTGTTAAAAGTCGGGTTTATTTTAAGAATGTTAATACTCTTGAGGCATTTTTTAATGCAGATACATATTAGAAGACCAACTGGGCCTCGAAGATGAATCCCAAATGAAGACATGTAGCTGATTAGAAGAGCATAATAGTAGGGTCATGACATAGGACCGCAGCACCAATGGAGACTGTAGACACCTAATTTTGGCCTAGAAAGGTCTCAAGTTTCAATTTTGAGAAAATGGGTAGATCTCGATTTAGCTCAGATCGACCACATATTTTTTAGATTTTATTGTTTTGTCTTTGTGGCCGATCTTTATTTCTACACTCTTAATTCTATATTTTACTTTTATCCTTGTCTAAAAAAAAGAGAAGAAAAGGCAAAAAAAAGGGGGTTAAACAAAAATAAAAAATTAAAAATGGAAAATCAGGCAGAGGATTTTAAGTCCTTAGCTTTTCTTCAGACCTGCGGCTTCTTCTTCTCCTGCAACACGCCTCTCTATGCCCGGCTGCTCCACCTCTGATCCGAAGGTCCCATGGCAGCAACCTTAGCCCCGACTTGCCTTGTGCAGCTCCACCACCGAATCAGGACCTGCCGCCTGACACTTGTGTCTCCCACCAGCCTGTCTCCCACTCGACTTTCCCGTTTCCTTTTAAGACGAGGCCAAGCAGCCAGGGGGAGGGGATTCATTCAGAGGGGAGGAGGACGATCCTCTGCGAGGGACTTCGATGATCGGGGTTCCAGATTTTGGCCCGTTTCCCGAGTCCGAACCACCACCACGCCCGACCATCATCCAGTCCTCCTTTGAGTACCGCGACCACGATCCTCCGCCACCTCATCTTTCCATCCCGGCTGACTTCGAATGCCTTGGAGCTTCATGCAACTTTCTTAGCCCTATCCAGGCCCTCACCGGCTCCACCATCTCTCCCAACACTGCCCTGAGCAACTCCTCCAACCACCACGAACCGCCAATATCCTGCTCAGCCCTTCCTCCGAATCTGAATACACGAACTTCTAGTAAGTCAGGTGAGGGTTCTTGGCCTCCTGCTCGGACACCTACATCATGGGTAGACGATTCTGATTTGGTGCAGTGAAATGGACAAACTTCTGTTGCTTGCCATGTTCTTTTCTACAAGATTTTGCTGAAGTTCCTAGCTGCCTTACATATCTGTTCGAACTACCTGGTTTCTTAATTATTGTTTGAGAGGCTGTCGCATGATTGATGGTTATACAATGCAAGTGTTGTAACCGCCCTTTTTGTTTGATTTCCCGACTGATTTTTGTGGTAGTTTTTGTCAAGACTAAGTGCGATTGATCCTCTGTCACAGCTGCTGTGTTTTGATGGGTTTTCCTCTCCATTCTCATGCCGTTATTTGCCGAAAACCAGTATATGTTAGACATCTGTCTCAGCTGCTATTTCATAGCTCAGCATTTGCCACTGTTTTGAATGCCACATCATCGAAAATGGGGCTGTCTGGTGGATGTAGTTGCAGCTGCTCCCTACTCGGCACTTTCCTTTGTTTTCTATGCATTTCAAAGGGAATAGATCCCATGCTTGTCAGATTTTGAAGCAACTCTTTGCTATTTGTTTTCGCTTGATCTCCATGGAAATTTCAATGGAAATATGGCTGATTAGTGTCTATAGTTGCTGCTGGTTACTTGCTCGATGATATCTCCCGCTTTCAATGATATTCTTGAGGAGAGTAGAACCTTAGCTTTCCCGCCACTGCAGCAGCTCATTGTTCTCTGTTTTTCCTCCTCTCAAATGACTCTTTTGGTAAGAATAGTGTTGTTTAGTGCTCAAGGTTGCTGCTGGTCATTACTCAAGGATTCTCATGACTTAAATCCCATTTTGAGCGAGAATAGAGCTACCCATTGCAGCAGCTCCTTGCTCCCTGTTTCTCCTTGGATTTAATGTCAATCTCGATGGGGAAAAAGTGTTGTTTAATGCTCGAGGTTGTCACTGGTAATTGCTTGAGGGTTTCTCGTGATTTGAATCTTGTTTTCAATGTGAATAGAGCTATCCATCGCAGCAGCTCCTTGTTCCCTGTTTTCCTTTGGTTTTAGTGACAATTTTGATGGAACAAGTGTTGTTCAGTGTTCGTGGTTGTTGCTAGTCTTTGCCCAATGATTTCTACCACTTTCAATGACATCTCTTGAGGAGATTAGAGCCCTGATTTTCTGGTCTTTGCAGCAGCCATTTTCTGGGAGTTTTCCTTTGTTTTCATGGTAGTTTCAAAGGAAAATGGGGTTATTTTGTTTCTGTGGTTGTAGATGGTGCTTATGCGGTTATATGCCCTGATTTCGATGCCATCTTCTAGAAAATGGGGCCTTTTCTGTCTTTGCAGTAGGCCCTTGTTCTGTTTTTCCCTAGATTTAATGATGATTTTTATGGGAAATAAAGCTGTTTAAAGTCTATAGTCGCTGCATGCCTTTGCTTGATGATTTCCCCCACTTAAGATATGATTTTTAATGAGATTAGAGCCCTAATTTTCTGGTCGTTGCAGCAGCCATTCGCTGGGAGTCCTCCTTTGTTTTCATGGCATTCCCAAAAGAAAACAGAGCTGTTCAATGTCCGCTATTACAGCTGCCTTTTTACCTCAAAGATTCCTCTTGATTTGAATGGATTTTGTCGATGGAAAGGGGTTGTACATTTAATCCAGGATTTCTTTCGACTTTAACGTGGTCTTTGGTGAAAACAGGGCCCTTACTTATCTGATTTCATGGCCGCTCTCCGTTGCATCTTTCTTCTCTGTTGCTATGGCATTTTTGGATAAAAATGAGGCTGCTTAGAGTCCTTAGATGCTGCAGCTCTTTACTCAATGATTTCTCCCATTTTCCATACCATTTTCGGGAGATCAAAGCCTTGGGTTACTTTGTCATTTGCTGCTGCCCTTTTGGTGCTTTTCCATTGGTTTCCATAGGTGTTTTACCCTTAAAATTTTGTGTTTCGTGGCTGCCCAAAGCTGCTGCAAGTTGATCATTGTTTAGTGCTTGCTTCTTGCCATTTTTAGACTTCTAATTTTGAGTTTTAGGCTGGCCATTCACTGCTGCCTTCTTGGTACTTTTTGCATTAGATTTAAGGTGTTTTTAGCCTTCACTTATGTGTTTCATATCTGCCCAAAATTGCTGCAAGTTGGTCTTTGTTTAGCACTCATTTTTCGAGCTTTACACATTTCTCCAAGTCGAGTGAATTGTCTCTGATTGAAGTTGATACTAAATGATGTTTGTCATGAGGCCTTGAGTTTGATTATTAAATTTTGTGCCCATCTATTGGTCCACATTTCAAATAGGGTAAGAATTGGACATAATACAAAAAGGCAAGTTTAGAAACACTAGGGTATCGATTTAGGGTGTGTCGACTGGCTTACGAGCCTTTTGAACGTAACAGAACCCCCGGATCCAAACTTTGGTTCAAGACCAACTAATAAGAATTTAGGTGGTTAGTGTCATGCTCCCTTAGGTAAATAATAGGTTTCTGATCGACCTAGGACTAGTTCCTTAAACGACTAGTGGCGACTCCTTTTATATATTTGTTGATAACCATGACGTCGCGAGATAGCCTACGGAACTTCTCGATTTCGGGATGCGACAGAGACAGTGAAGAGGGACCGCGACACGGGACCGTCGTACCAAACAGTTCAGCAGTGAATTCTGAAGTTTTGTTACTGAATTAAAATCAGTCAACCCCAAATATTACACAGAATATTTCTAGGCTGAATAAAAAATATTTGGGGGACAAAAAGATTTCGATTGAACTCAGTCGGGAAAGAGAATCTTTGAAGATTTGAAGAAGGATACAATATCTTGTAAAGATATTTTTTCAATCTTTTAAAAAGAGACTAGCAAGCAAGTTGCCAAAGAGAGAGTTCGATTCATCCAACAATTAGTTCCAAAATTCTTTTGCTACCTCGAAGATCAAGAAGCTGGTGATCAAAAGGAAAGAAGGAAAGCACTTCAAGACGGCTAAAGGCTCAAGAGGTCGGCATCGGCTTATCTAGAGTTTTCTCTCTCTTTTCTTTTCTATTGACTCACGATGTATTCTAACTTCTTCTTGGTAGTTGTTTTTAATTCCATCATGAACTAATTCCTTTATTCCTAAGGCAAGTAATGGAACTCTTTTCTCTTTTTCTAAATTCACCCCTTTTCTCGAGTATGTAATCAATTACACCTGTATTACTTATACTATTCTCGTCCTTAATGTTTTCTGATTGATTGGCCACTAATTGGATAGAATAGGAGAGATCAACAAACTCGAGAGATGGAGTCGAAATCATGCTGGAGATAATATAACTTAGGATAATTCACACCGAGAGGTCAGAATTATTTATGAGAAGTATCGAGAGATTAGCCGATCACCCTAGGTATCCAAATTATGGTTCGAACTCAAGGGGTTTCTTAATATTAATTGCCTAGAGATAGTGTGATTAGTATTGTCCTTAAAACACGTTCTTGTTATGCCGAGAGATAGGTAAGGAGACACAAAATCCTAGGATAGTAATACTGTAATTCATTACATATAGAGATTAGGTTTGGGTTTACAAGTACAATTGAGGGAAGTTGTGAGCATTATGACCATTCAAACTGATTAATTTCTTTTAATTGCTTTCAATTCATTTTTCTTGTTTTCATTGAATTCTCATCCAATTTGGAATTGCCTAACTTTGCTTAATTGTTTACTTTATTGTTTAGTTTTGATTGAACTAGATCCTCGTGGGAAAGATCTTGTACTCATTCATTATATTACTTGAGCGATACGTATACTTGCGTACTTACTTTGCTTACTTATCAGTTTTTTATCGCAACAGGCTCTGTTTCCGCACTCTGCTCTGTTCCCGCCCTCTGCTCTGTTCCTTTTTGTCTTTTTTTTTTGCCCAGTTCGTAGGAAAGAAAAGGGGAAAGCTAATCCCTTTTGTTTTTGTTTTTTGTTTTCTAGCAGCTGCAATTTAAAAGGAAATGGGTTTGGTCTCATGGCTCATGGACTTGTGGGCTTAAGGCTCATTAATTAGAACCAAATTTATGGGGCTCACAATTCTCCCCCACTAATAAAAATTCCATCCCTGAAATTTCTTATATGATATCAAACAGATAAAATCCTTATACTCTCATGGCAATCTTAGTTTCTCAAATAGCCCAGCCTTGTTATTTTTCATTCAACTCATTAGGATGAATGTGTAGCAAGAAGGCAACTCACATTTAGCACTATTCTAGTTTAAGTAGAGATTGAGCAGAGAGTAGTACGATGCTTAACATCTATATAAGACTTCTTTTCTACATCTTCGTTTAATTTTTATGTAAGTGTCCAACATTTTTTTATCATGTCTAATATAAGTTCCACCAAATTAGATGTAAATATTATCTTACAATTTAGTCAATATCTTATACTTATTGTTTCAATCTAATCACTATAACCAATAGCCATATCCTGACTATGATATAGAATTCTATCATAGGTAATATAACTAAGACTTTAGTAATAAACATAACTTATATTCTAATATTCAGTAAATAACTATTAGTACATACTATAATCCATCAGTTGAAAAATAAATTATTCCACCCATATAAATTAAATTTTAAACTCAACAACCAAGAACTTCCACTCCTACTCATTAGCTCTTGACTTATCTTACCTTCCTCATTGAAAGTACAAAATTTAAGACCTTTAAACTCTTCAAGAGCCTTCTTTTTCAACACTACTGTAAGTAAAATCCCACAAAATAATTTTTTGTATCAACCATGTTACTATATTTCAAAAATCAATTGCCTTAAATACCTAATATATTTACTCCTATCTCGTATTTAAGATAAGAAGTATTTAGGTAAAAGGTGACATGTAAAGAGTTATTAGCTATCAAATACAGGTAAAGACAGTTAGTAGCAAAAAAGAGAAATTTAGGTGTGAGAACTAATAGGCAAGCCTCTCTGGCTAATTATTTATTGTCCAACAATCCTAATTAAATTTCACCATTTTATCTCTTTAGTGAAGTAAATAATGAGTCATCCTTACCAAGTGAAAGATATAGAACATGTAATAGAATACTTGAAAAAGTAAACGAGACAACTTCAATAACAATGAATTTCAAATTTAACTTTTTTTGTGTGAAATATGCATGTGTCTTTATAATCTCTCATTATCTTCTTATGAGTTTCATTCACCAATAAACGAAATTAGTATCACTACTAACTATCATCTGATATCTCTTAATATTTTCTTCTACATTTTTTTTTGTATAACCCTAATCACTATTTGTAAGTTATTTACACCATAGAAAGCTCATGCAAGTAAATATAAAGGATCTATAAGAGGTACTTACTTTTACCATTCAAGGATTCTAATAAAATTTTCGACTGTTTAGGTCAATAGGTAAACTACTTGCTAGTCTAGTTTGCCAAAGAAAAATATGCATTTGCAAAAAAGACTTCACAACATAAAAAGAAATAATATACCTTTGAATACCTAATAGCAATATAAGTTAAACCACTGTCCAAAATTCCCAATAATCCTAGGAAGAATCGTTATTAAATTCTAATTATTCAATAGCTTTATACTCCTCATACCTTAATATGCTTGACTTATATCCCGAATATCGTATCTTTCACCATAAACAAGAGCTAAAATTGTTGTATGTACCTGCAAAACAATAAAGTAAAAAGAAACATAGATAATCATATCACGGGTAAAGATCCATTACTGTTTCATATATATATATATATATACATACATATATTTTCAAGGTCTCCATCTTATTAAAGCAGAGACAATACCTTATTCATTTATACTTATCACCTTCATTTCCTTTACTTTAATTTAGTGGATAATTAAATATTAGAATAAAAGCAGACTATGAAAGTAATACTTAAATTATATTTATCCATTCTAACTTTATACTAAATTGTTATAAATCACTATTCAAACAATTCAACCATTCAAGTTTGTCTTTCTCCACATTATACTGTTACAAAATATCAAGGTAATAATCAATATTAATTTCAACTACATCCTATAGCATTCGCTAGTGAACTCAAATAAAGGGATCAAGCAAATTTAATTCACTCACATCACTGGATATGACATTACTGTATATCATGTACACTTGATCATCACCAATATCGTACTAGTAGTAAAAATCTCCACCAAATCATCAATCATAAAATTTAAATCATAAAATTGAATCTGTAATCATCATTCCACTAAAATAATCTAACAATTATTACGTATCTTTGTGCATTTCATAATTAACCCAAATTAATAAATAAATGTCCTCGTAAATGCAAATTTTGTTTCAAGAATTAATAAGCTATCTAACATTCATGTTCCAATATTAGCCTCTCTTTTTTTAGCTTTAAAGATTTAGCTGTCCCATATTTGGCCATCTACAATAAAATAATAGAATAAAGTGGAATTACCTCAATTATAATAGGTAAAATAAGTGCAACATATATATAAAGACACACACACATGAGTATGACCCCATTTTTTTGTAAATTTTTTCACACTCCACTTTTAATGATTCAATTAATCCATACTGAATAATAAAACAAAACTATGTAAAACAACAAAAAAGAACGAGTTATGTTAACCCATTCTAACTTATAAGATAACACCTTATGTTTTAGTATGTTAATATCAAATGTGGACTAGTATAGGAACATACCATTCACTAGAGTACAAACTCATGGTTATAAATCAGTAAAATCAAACAACAAATAATATATCATTTACTATAGCATATCGATATGCAAGGTATCAACAAGTTATAGAACTTATTGACGTACGCTATTTATCATCATAAGTGAGTTAAATCAAATTAACTAGCAACCAATCATTCACTCGTATGGACGAATCACAATAAGGTAAATAGAACACACATGACAGAGCTTACCAAGCAATACACCATACATCATGTCAACTAAATTAATTGAACCATACAATAACCAATATACATAGGGTCATCAATGGTAACAAATACAGGTGACTTCATCACCTCTGAGCACATACTACATGAGTCACTTATTATAATTTTATTCAACTACATAATTATATAAAATAATATTTCTATGTATTTTTATAAATATGTATAATAGTTAACTCAACCAACATATATATCAAATTTGATGGCTAACTAAACCAACTAGCCAGTTGTTCAATATATATATGTTAGAGGATATAGTGAATAACAAGGATTCACTTTGTCCCTTAATATAGCCTACCAAACACTCACATTTCAAATAAAATAATACCTTGATTAGTAACAAATCTCGAAACTCAACTGAGCTAAAATAAATTATCCAAATAACAATTTAAGTCGCTAAGAACACTATTTCACTATCAGCACATCACTCATATAGATAAGACAATTAATAAAATCTCAAAATAATATATTGTCCATCACCACAAATAAACAACTCAAGTTAACGAATAATGCAAAGTTCAATCTACATGGTTCACAATCGAAAAACACACACCATTAAACAAGTGTAAATGTTAGGCTATACTCTATGTGCAATAATAGAATTCCCACTCTTTGACTACCATTAGTCAACTGCAAAAACCAGCATAAGAATCTACTTTTCATCGACATAAGTAAACATTTAATTTAATAATTAAAATATCACAAAACAAACCAAAAAGAATCACATAAACAAAATTTAACATCTTGTATAGTGTATGACCATCTCACAGTCCCAAAATCATATGTCTCTCCATATAAGTAACGGTCAAATAAAATCGTAACATATAGATATAACAAATATTATACCTATTGAACAAAATGTTAATACAATTCATGGTCTAATGTTCTCGAACTCTCCAAAAGCTATACAGGGATCGAATAATAATGGCTAGAGTTTATAAAATCTTATAACCTAAGCTATTATACCAAAATTGTCACGACCCGAAAATTCGGTAGTGTTTCCTCCAAATTTTGGATATTTAAGTCAGATAATATAACCTGTTATGAAATTATTAAAAATCTTCAATAATTCCAAATATATCACTCTAGAAAGTCCCCAAGCTAGACGTTATAAAACTATACCAAAATTTTCGGATCGCAACGGTTAATACAAAACTGTAATGACTCAAACTAAATTACAAATTAGTATACTTCTAACTACCACAACCTTTTGTCAATCCCCATTATAAAGAGAACTACCTTTGCTCACCGTGTCAATCATGTTGATCTCAACTTATTTGAAAATTTTGAATGTTAAATGTATGAGAAACATCTCAGCGAGTAATTATTACAAAATAAAATAAACTTTTATATATCAAACATTCAATACATTTTTCTCATACAATTTGCACCATTTCTACTCTTATCATCACAGTATTCCTTATAATGTTCTTTATTACATAGATATACACCCACAAATATACATATACACATCCATATATCTTATATTCTCATACATAAAATATACACACAAGAATCCAATGCAAGCAATAAGTAGCCATTGGGTCACATTAACTACCGAAGAGTTGTGACGGTACTATAATCGGTCGTCCATTTTATAACCCACCGGATCAGCGATTGGTCACCCCTTTTATAACCCACCGGATCAACGATCGGCCGTACGTTTTATATCCTGCTGGATCAGCGGTCTAACACCCATAGCTAGAGCAACCAAACAATCATAACACATATCCCATTAATTATATATCATCCATTTTCAATCCATAAATATCATACTTAATAGTTCAAATCCATGTATCTCATATTTCCATTTTATAATGGAATAAAACACTCCCTAATATTCCTCCAAAGTAATCCATCGATCAAGTCCCTGAGACGTGAAGATTTTGCTCCCTCTATCCCTTCACCAATTTAAACCATAAACCACCTATTGTATTAAGAAAAATAATATAACACAATGAATTACCAATCATATAAATTTAATAAGAATATAACTTCTATCCACAAGAGGTTTGTATTTTAACTAAAATCATACATTCGAGAGTTTAAAGTAAGATGATTTCTCCCTATCCAATATAACCTACCATTTCCTTGATTTAACATGTTAGTTAGAAATTTAAACCCAACTCCTCCAATAAGACTTAAAAGAATAATTTTCCAACAAAATTCTATAACTAATAATCACAGGAATAAATATAAATCAACATACAATAATTAGTTCAAGTCAATCTAAATAGAACCAACTCAAATTTATACAATAAATAATTATGCAACTTGATCCCACTCACCATGACTCAACTCTTATTCAAATCTAATATAACAATCTCCAAGTTGGCCCCTTTCAATGTAAAAATCCAAGCAAGAAACAATATTAAATAACCTATCTCTACTAAATTTACTAAACATTATTTGAGCCCAAGAATTGTGTATTACACCATAGAAAATATGAACAATTCATCTACCCTAAAATACAGCCTTTGTTCATTACATCTAAGTAGAAGGAAATGAAATTAGACAAGAAAAATGTGATATAAAGAAGCAAATTTCTAAGAAAATATTGCTAATTACCTTGAATTTAACTCCTCCAATCTTGATTGATTCACCAATCCAAGACCTAGGTCTTTTCCTTTCCTTCCACTCCGGCTCTGTTTCTGCCCTCTGCTTTGTTCCTTTCTGTCTTCCATTTTCCTGCCCAATTCGCAGGAAAGATAAGGGGAAAGCTAATCCCTTTTGTTTTTGCTTTTGTTTTCTAGCAGCTAAAATTTAAAAAGAAATGGATTTGGACTTATGGCTCATGGGCTTGTGGGCTTAAGGCTCATTAATTATAACAAAATTTGTGCGACTCACAACCATACATTCTCGATGGATAAGCCATTGGTACATTTCCGTCAGTACATTTCCTGCGACAGTTCCGTGACCAATAAGCCGTGGGGAACATCCATCAAAATTTTTCGACATATAAGCTATCGGCAATATCCATCAAAAAATTCCAACGGATAATTCATATTGCCAACAGACAGAGATTCGTATGGATTTACCATCGCCATTTCCGATGGATCGTTGCCATCGGATAATCCGTCGATCATATTCATAGGCTTTTACAATTTTCTTGTAGTGAGAAGTATTGAGAGTTTCTCTTCAACAAATAAGTGCTTCGGCCAATTAAATCCTCTCTAATGGAGAAATAGTTGAAGAGGTTAGCCTATCACCCTAGGTATCTAAATTAAGGTTTGAACTCAATGGGTTCTTAATATTAATTTACTAGAGATACAATAATTAGTATCATCTTAAAAACACGTTCTTGTTAAGCCGAGAGGTAGGTAAGATGACCTAAAATCGTAGAATAGTAATGTCGTAATTGATTGCATGTAGAGATTAGGTTTGGATTTAAAAGTATGATTGAGGGAAGTTGTGAGCTCTAGGTCCTTTGTTGATTGATCTCTGCTACTTATTATCAATTTATTTTTAATTGCTTTCTTTAAACCACACATCTAATTTCAAATTGACTAACTTGGTTTTGTTGCTTAGTTTATTATTTAGTTTTAATTGGACAAGATCCTCGTGGGAACGATCTTTTATGCTTCACTATATTACCTATTTGATACATATACTTGTGTGCCTTTTGGTTATCAATTTTATGGCAACAAGTCTCAAACGAAAATTGAATGTTGTTCTGGCTCCGACCCTGGTTTGGAGAAGGATTGGAGTTGGACGTAAACCAACCTAAAATCGCTTCTATTTTCCTGATATTGAATTTGTTGAACTAAACAGGGAAATCAATTCACTTGATTGGTCGATAATACAAGTAAATGTTTATCTAATGTTAATTTAATTGTAAAGCCATGCCTCAACATAATAGAGGTCAAATAAGTGCCAAAAACTTGAATATAAATACAGAAGATTGCAAATTGGAAATAAACTCTTATATTATGTTTGATAGGTATGAATGAGAAGAAATGGTGTTCAGGGATAAAACTCATATGAAAAATCATAAAAAAAGATCATGGTCTATATAAAAATTGCATACTATAGCTTAATAACTTATACTTTTATGTGGAAATGGGACCAACCTCTTGCCGATCTAGGTTAAAATGTTATAACCTGATCCTTCAAACACCACCCGAACAGCAAAAGTCACATAGAATCCCAGTGTCACGTTCTTCCTTCTGCATAGAATGATTCCTGCTGCTCTTCTGCAGAATGGCATCTGTAGCCACACATAATGTCACAAACGGTATCCTGGTGTCACTAAAGTCGCCAAAGGATTTTTGATCAACCGGATGATGTTAATGGTTTTGTGTCATCATTGTCTTCTCATCCGAAGTCCACATGACTGGATGCAACTCGTCCTCTCCTTTTATTCCTTTTTTCATGTGAGTTGTACTTGCATGGCCTTCATCTTTTTCGACCACATCTTGTCGTCATTGGCTTGGTTGAACTTTTACACAACCTATCTCGTGATCTACATCTTCAATTGCCTCAGCCGTGCTTTGATACCAGCTGTTAGGAGAATCGAGAATACTGTTGCGGTAAACTATCGGGCTGGACGAGAACATCCATAGGTAGAAACACAGATTCCACTAATGGTAACAAGGAAATTATAATGGAAAATCACACTCACAATTCAAGCCCTCTGATGTCCTACCTCATCGGGAGAAGACTGATCACGCAATACCATTAATCTTACAAATTATGTGTTCATATATGTCCATTCATTAATAAAATCATTGTTCTACTTGATATCCAAAAGTATTTTCAATCTATCTCATAAATATTTCTAAATAAATAAATCGTAAAATTACAGAAAATCTAAGTAAATTCTCCCATGCTTAAAATCTAACTGCCAGCTCATTTTTGAGTTTTCAGATCTCCGAATGTCAGGATTAATACAAGATATCGTGGCAAAATAGTTGCTGTAAATGTAGAGCTGAGACGGTAAAGGTAGGAAGACAACAAAGCTATTACAGTGAAAAGATTTTCGGAATGGCTTCCCATCTCATCTTCCCTTCCACCCGGCGGCACCACAAGTTGTCACGTCACTCTTCCGCCTGCTATCAACCCTCCCTAACGCGTCAGGCGGACTGATTTTTCTCATTTTTCCTGTGATTGTTAGGGATTAATATATAACAAATTTATTATATAAATTTTTAAAATTAATTTTACATATATCAAAATATAAAAAATATTCCTGTCGGCCGAAATTTTTTCCAAAAGTAAGAAAGGGAAACCAAAACTTTTTCGTGAATAAGGGTTTAGGTTCTGTCTGAGCCAAGTCTGCTTAAATATGATGATATAAAGGGGCTTTCCCCGATAATATATTGTATCATAAAGTTAAATAAATTCTAATTAATTTATGTTCAAGTCGAGCTGACTTATTAAAAGGATAAAATTCTAATATTATAAAATTTTCTCATCATAAGATTTGAATTCAAGACGTTATTTTTAAAAAAAAGATATCGTACTGTCTTAATCAATTTAAATCATATATTAAATTTTTTTATGCCACGTGTTGCATGTGAAAATAAAGTAACCAGGTGTTTTTGGCCTCGATTATCATATCGATAAACATCATTTTCTCCGACTATTTATATGTACAGTTATTGGAATTTTAAATTAATTTGAAAGAAAAAGTTTTGCAGGACGAAATCTCAGATGACAGAGTTTGTGATCAAAGTGAACTACGAAAAAAAATCAATAAGATTACAATTTACAAGAAGGGCAAGTTCAGCGAGGAAGAGAAACGGCTGAGGATATAAAATGGAGCTTCGCAGGTAATTATGGTAATTGCCAGTTGCAAGAGTAAGCTGTCAATTTAAGAAGCAGACAATGGTTCTCCAATCATTCATTTACTGTGGATCCCATTAGATTAGATATTCGCACAATGATCGCCGAGATCATCGTGATTTTAATCAGGAATCATCAAGATAGTTGCGTTGACAATAAGTTTAAAGCATAGACTGTAAAATCGATTGATTATTAGATTGGAATTAGGGATGTCACTGGGGATTAATCAACTAAGCTGACCCCGTAATCTCAGCTAGGAAGTTCCTGAGGTTCTTCTCCGAAGACCCACCTTTCCTGGCAGCTTCCCTAGCCAACTCCTTCCACTTGTTAGCATTCTTCCGTATCTCCTCTCCTATCTCTCCTCCTCCCATCACCAAGTCCAAGCACCTCCTTATCTCCTCTAACTCGACCGTCCCGGTCCTGGCCCTCGGCTTGACCCTAACACCGGTCTTCCACACATCCTCAACGAGCTTCGCATTTGTTTTCTGATCGACCCACTGTGGAAATGCAACCATTGGCACACCACAAGTAAGGCTTTCGCTGGTGGAGTTCCATCCGCAGTGGGTCACGGTACACCCTATAGAAGGATGAGACAGGACCTCCACTTGAGCGCACCATGGCACGATCATTCCTTGTCGTTCCAATTCATCTTGATACATCAGCTGCTCTTCTTCGTTGTCATTTTTCGCACTCTCTCTCATCACCTGGCAAAGGGAACATATAAAAGTTAAAGCTTTACATTAAGAGATGTGTATAAATATATGTAAGTTCATGGAATACATTATATAATGTGACTTTACCCATAGCTCGTTAGAAAATGGAGAAGCATTACCCATAGAAACGGTCGACCACTGGACAGTAACGCCTTTGCTAGTTCATCCCTTTGTTGATTCTTTAGAACATGGATGCTCCCAAAGGATAAATAGATCACCGACGCCCTCGGTTTGGTGTTCAACCATTCAATGTAGTTCTTTGAGTCTTGGAAGAGATCACCTCCGAAGGATGTATCTGACGGGTCGTCCCCGTCCAAGAAGGCGGAGGGCAGCAGCGGTCCTATCCCCACCAAGTTGAGCTTGGGAATTACTCGTAATGGCCCGTCTTCTAATGCATCAAATGTATTCACAAGCACTTTCTGGTTGCCACCCTGCTCCTCGAGTATCTCAAACTGGCGCTTCATCAATGGCAGAAAGTAAGTGTAGTGGTTTCCCGGGACAAAGAAGGAAGGGACGTCGTGGCCGGTTAGAGGCGGAAGTCCCGGCAGTACAATAGGGGATGAAGGATCAGTGCTGGCTTTCCGTATGACGTCTCCATAACCATTGAAGTAATAGTAATAGATGTCTAACACAGTCGCAGGTTGTGCCCAGATGAGCGTAGACCTTAGCTCGAAGTAACTGGCCACATCTGCAACCCAGGGAATGAGCGTGGTATAGAATACGTGCATGAATTTTCGTCCGTCCCTTAGGTAATTCTCAATGAGCTCTCGTAGGGTTTCTGGGCCCTGTCTCTTGAACTCGTCCATGAATTCCTGGATATCATGCACTCCCATGTCGAATCCCTTATCAAATCCATCAGAGAAGGCTCCGAAGGTCAAGCCGCCTTCTGGACTTTCTTCCAACTTATGCATCCGGTGGAGGGCTGCTCGGGAAGTGGCAAAGGTGACCCGAGAGCCGCTGCACGACAGTCGTTTGGCAAATACGATTGCTGGGTTAATGTGGCCTTGGCTCGGGAATGAAACAATTAGGAAGTGGGAAGAAGAAGAATGAGAAACCATTTCTAATAGAGTGATGTATGAGAGCAAGCTCTATTGTGCCACAAATGTTTGTGGTTCGTCAAGGATCCTCCCCCACTGTTGTGGTCATACTTTTATAGTTTGGTTTGATTTGACGCTTAAAATTGTCCGTGCGAAGATAATCACTTTTGGCCCTCCCTCAACACTCTTTTGTGTAATAGATAGGCAAGGGTATATTTAATAAGCTCATAAGTATTTAACATATTAGTATAGTTTTAGAAATAATCACATATTCATACATAACTGTTTTTATTTATGTGCTAAATACCTGCTAATTTATGATATATACAATATAATATACATGTTACATATAAGATTTTCCAATTTCTTTGCATTTTTTCTCCTTCCAAATCCTCTCTCGTCCTCTCCGTAAAAAGAGTTTTTGTATAAAAAGGAAACACATAAGCTTAAAGAGATAGAAGGAAAAAGGAATAATGGAGCACACGGAGAGTACATCTTGGGTTCTGATAGAGGATGTTGCCACTATGCCAAACCCCTTTTTTTTCCCTCATAAAAGGCTTCTTCGAGCAGGGCACCTTATGTTGGACACATTTGTGCCTCTTCCATCTGAGAAATTCTCAACTACATTGGTGGGACCATGTCATATTGTCCTCGTGGAATATCCGCCTACTAGAAAATTGACATATGTCAGTTTTAGTAATGTGGTGGTACCAATTGGCAACTCCTACATGGGTGTTATCATTATTGATGTAAACTGGTGCATGTAAGCTTATTATTGGGCAAATGTATCATGCGAGCAATGTCAGATGGTACTACAGCTCCACCTGAGACTTCCTCTTTCCTAATGCCTAGGAATGTTGTTTCCACTGATCGTATGTCTATATTCATATATGTTAGACAAAATATATATTTGAAAATTACAACAAAAAAATTAAAAATGAAAACTTTTGATTACACGACACAAAAATCATATTACAATAACTTGACAATAGAAACAAAGGTTAAAATAATGAACATGAGAGTAGAGAACCAAACAGCAAAAGTCGAGACATATGACAGTCACAGTTTCCTTAAGACTAATTCGTCCCCTCTCGGTCGTGTTGATGACATGTGGACGTTAGTGTCTTGGGAAACAACTATAGTAAAGCCGTAAGTAGCATCAAACTTGAAACTTTAAGGCGAACTAAATAGAGTCTGAATACTACTTGAAAACTATGCACGAAAAACAAAGAGATATTTTGCGTTTTTAGTTTGAAAACTATGTATTCAGCTTTGAGCAAAAGGCTCAATTTATAGAGGGCCTCTCATTTAATGGCAATTAATTCAACCATTGGACTACTTTAATACTGTATTGTCGGTGACATTGTATTAATACAACTGTTACAATATTAATTCGACATTTACACTGCATTAATACACCGGTTATAGTATTAATTTGACATTACATTTTATTAATACATAAGTTACAATATTAATTAAGCAGTTGCATTGCTTTAATATGCTTGTTATAATATTAATTCAACTGTTACACTTCATTAATATGACCATTACATTTTTAATTCTACCATAACATATATGGCCCTTACCGTATCAATATGACTGTTACATTTGAGTTAATACGGTCATTAAAGTATTAGTTATATTTGATTAATTCAAATAAAAACGGTCGCTATACCGCCTTAATTATTTTCTTTGAGAAACAATTTCTTAATCACAACTTAGTTGCCATTTTCAAATAATCCCCAACATGAATGAAAATTTTTTTTTTTTTTGACTCTATGATAGTGTACACCACATGAACCCTGCATAGTGCATAGGATAGGTAGGTGTCTCTACCTTTGAACCTTTCCTTACAATGGTATACTTATTTTACGACCTGTCCAGTAGATACAGTATCATTGAACTATCCTGTTATCTTGTGTAAAGGATCATATACCTCATAGAGGAATCCACTATTCATTTGTTCAGTTCTCATGATTGTATTTATTTGGCAATGAATACCGTTATGGTTCTGTGAGAATTTCTAAATAATTCAGCCCTATATTTTCCTTTAAAGCAGGCCCACTTCTCTTTTACATAGGTATTTATAAATTCAAGAGTATTATCCTTACTCTTTTATAAATTATTTAAGTATCTAAAATGTTAACCTCATCCATCTTTTCAATGCCACTATTTCTTGTCAGCGAATGGTTTGACGATTAATCCCCCACAGTATCTTCAATGAGTAGATTGTCTCTTTGAACCTAGATTTTGAGATCTCCTGTCAACAAGGGTGCATTTTCCTTCGCAAAACCTTTCCTTTCGTGGGCTTAAATCCCGTTCTTTCGATATTTTCTCAACTAGTTCTCTGTTTGACCTTTTGGTTAGTGGATCCGCTAAACTACTATTTGACTTCACATAGTTAATAATGATAATTTCAGTTGAGAGTAATTGTTTAATGGTAATATATCTATGACGTATATGTCTGAACTTACCATTATACATTTGACTTTATACCCTTCCAATAGCTGACTAACTGTCATAATGAATACATATTAGTGGCATAGGCTTATCCCATTTCAGGATATGCTAAAGAAAATGGCGTAACTATTTAGTCTCTTTTCCATGTTTATTTAAAAATGCAAATTCAGATTCGATTGTGGATCGAGCTATCCCAAATTTGCTTTGAGGATTTCCATGATACAGTTGCTTCTGCTTGTGGTAGGCTTCAAGTCCTTTATATCAAATATCACTTGTAGATTTTGAGTCCTTTATCTCAGATATCTAGCTTGCATCACTATATTGTTCAAGGACGGCTAGAAATTTGGTACAATGCAGTTCATAATCCTGAGTATATCTAATGTACTGTAATATCCTTACTATTGCCTTCCAATGGTAGGCACATGGGTTGCTCATATATCTACTCAACTTATTGACCGTGTAAGCAATATTTGGTATAATACAACTCATTAGATACATCAAGCTACCAATAACTCTTGAGTATTCCACCTATGAAATACTCTCTCCTCTATTCTTCGATAGATGGAGACCTATATCTAAATGTGTTCTAGCAAGGCCCATATCTTTCATGTTGAATCTCGAATTCAACATATTCTTTGTAGATTTGATGATTTTCTCATCACTACCTATAATGAGTATATCATCTACACATAGATATAAAATGGCGTAACTACTTTCCGTCTCTTTCATGTATATGCACTTATCACATTCATTGATTCTGAGACCATTAGTAATCATTATATTATCAAATTTTTTCATACCATTGTTTTGGCGCTTGCTTTAAGCCATACAATGATTTCACAAATTTATAGACTTTTTTTTTCCTTTTCTAGAACCACAAACCTCTAGGGTTGTCTCATCTAGATTTCTTCATCTAAATCTCCATTTACAAAAGCCATTTTCACATCCATTTGATGTACCTCTAAATTACATAATACCACAATCTCCAGTATCATCCTAATGGAATTTGTTCTTATCATAGAAGAATAAGTATAAAAATAATCAAGGGCTTCCTTTTACTTGTATCGTTTGATAACAAGTCTGTGCTTATATTTGTCTACGGAGCCATCTACTCTCATCTTCCTTCTAAAGATCCACTTAGATCCTAAAGGTTTACAACTTGGAGGGCGATTGACTAACTCTCATGTATGATTATGCAAAATAGAGTCAATTTCACTATTGATTACCTCCTTCCAAAGAGGTCCCTCTAAAGAAGTCACTGCTTCTACGTACGCCTATGATTCCTTTTCCAACAAATATATTATAAAATTATTTTCAAATGATTTTTCTACTCACGCCCTTTTACTATGTCCAGGCTCAAATTTGTGATCAGAATAATGATTTGATTCATGATGTTTGTTATTCATAGCTTCAACAATTTCATTTCGACGAACAAGATCCTTTGTTGGATCTATACGGAAATACATCTTTGAAAAATGATGTGTTTCTTGATTCTATTATCCTATTCTTGCATACATCATGAATATTTGGTTCATACATAAGGAATCAATATGCATTATGATTATGTGCTTAGCCTATGAAAACATAGTTCACTATTTTAGGACCTATCTTTACATTTTTCAATATTGATATTACCACTTTTGCAAGACACCCCACACTCTTAAGTGTTTGTAGGACAGTCTCCTACGATGCCATAATTCATATGGTGTCTTTTCCTCTTTCTTTTGATATACCTGATTTAAAACATATTTGCTTGTCAAAATAGCTTCTCCCACATTTTTTGGAGTAACCCCGAACTTATTAACATCACATTCATCATTTCTTTTAGCATGCAATTTTTTCATTCAGCAACACCACTTGATTAAGGTGAATATGGTGCAATTACTTCACGAACTATTCCATGTTATGCACAAAACTCACCTTTTAGTGCTTCATATTCGCTGCCTCTATCACTCCTTAATCATTTTATTCTCTTATTGAGTTAATTCTCAATTTTACTTTTATAGAGAATAAAATTCCTAAGGCGTCATCTTTACTCTTAAGTAAATACACATAGCAGTATTTTATACTATAGTGGATGAAGTAAGAAAACACTTACTATCACCTCTTGTTTGTACAACTTTAAGTCACAAACATCTCTATGAATTAGTTCAAGTGCTTTGATATTTCTTTAAATAATTTGAAATGATGACCTTGTTAGTTTTGCTTCTACACAAATCTTACATTTGTCTTTAGAATGAATCTAGAATGTCGGTATGTGTTCCATATTAATTAGTTTCCAAATAGAATCAAAATTAACATATCCTGGTCTACCATGTCAAAATTTAGAAGACTCGATTAAATAAGTGGAAGGTGCATTATCTTCATTGATGATAGTCAATACGTTGAGCCTGAAAAGCCCCTTACATCGTACCCCTTTCCTACATGTATATCGGATTTTGATATAATATCTTTATTTGACTCAAATACCATATGAAACCTATGTTTGTTGAGCAATGAACTGGAAACTAGATTCTTTTGGATCTCTGGCATGTACAGCACATTGTTGAGAGTCAGCATCTTCCCGAAGGTCATTTTTAGCACTACTTTGCCTTTGCCTTCAACCCCAGACAAGGCCGAGTTCCCCATGTATAGTATCTCTCCACTCATTGGCTCAAAGGTTGTGAAGTGGTCTCTATTTGAGCATATGTGCCGAGTAGCTCTAGTGTCAATCCAATATTCCTTTGGATTTGACCATACTAGGTTTACTTCTAAAATCACATCTAAAAGGTTGACATCAAAGATGTCTTGGGCTATGGCATCAACCACATTGCCCTGTGGCCCTTATTGCCATAGTTGAAGCATTTTCCTTAGAATTTCAGCCTGGAAACTCCTCCTTTAGGCCCAATCTTGGCCTTGTTGTTCTTAGACTTTTGCCCATACTTGACCACATTGGCTTTGGCAGCACTTATAGCAGGAATGCTCTTCTCTGACCCCCTACTGTCTTCTTCAATATGAAGTCTAATGATAAGGTTCCCCAACGACATTTCCTTGCGCTTGTACTTTAGGTAGTTCTTGAAGTCTTTCTAGTCGGGTGGCAACTTCTCGATTATTGCAACCACATAAAAAGTTTCACTCAAAACCATACCTTCTAAATGTATTTTGATGCAAGATTACCTGAATCTCTTGCATTTGACTAATAAATATCTTGGAATCCACCATCTTACAGTCGACGAACAGTTCGTCCAAGAAATCCCACAGTATCTTTGCTATTTTTAATGTACAGTACACATTACAGTGAATTGTGCAGCCCGTTTAAAATGTAATTTATGCATAGGAAATTAGAGTGGTTCCAGGCATCAATAGCTTGAGTAGCTTGGACATTTTATTGTCTCTCAGGAAGCTTGGGTGCTTCCTCATTCAGGAATCGAGCAAGATTCAGGGTGGTGAAGTAGAACAACATCCTCTGCTACCGCCTTTGAAGTTCATCCCATTGAACCTCTCATATTTCTCACTGTGGTTCACAGGACACACAGCAGGCACAGAGCTTGTGCCTACCAGAGTCATAGCTGGGGCAAAGCCCGAGCCCTTAGCCATCGATTTGGCATCATCATTCATCGCTGCAGTGATAGATGTAGAATTAGAAGTCATCTAAGATCAAAAAGACTAGTCGATTAACCTTAAGATTATTAGACAAAATATATATTTGATCACAGATGGCAATTGAAATTACAAAAAAAAAAATGGAAATGGAAATGGAAACTTTTGATTACACGACACAAGGTCATATTACAATAATTTGGCAATATAGAAAAAAGTCAAAATAATGAATATGAGAGTAGAGACACAATTAGTAAAAGTCGTGACCTGTGGTTGTCTCAATTTCCTTAAGACTAATTCGGCCTCTCCAGTCATGCTGAGGACATGTGGACATCCGTCTTCTAGGATACAATGACAGTGGAGCCATAAGTAATGCGGAACTTGAAACTCCAAGGAGAGCGAAACAGAGTTTGAACACTACTTGACAACTATGCACGAAAAACAAAGAGAGAGAGTTGTGTTTTAGTTCGAAAACTGTTTATTCAGCTTTGAGCAAAAGGATCAATTTATAGAGGGATTGCAATTTAATGGCAATTAATTTGGCTATTAAACTGTATTAATATTGTATTGTCAGTTATATTGCATTAATACGACTGTTATAGTATTAATTCAATAGTTACACTGCAATAGTATGCCAACTACAACATTAATTTGATAGTCACACTGTATTAATACATCAATTACAGTAGTAATTAGGCATTACACTGTTAAAATATGCCCGTTACAATATTAATTTGACAGTTGCACTATATTAACAAGACAATTGCGATATTAATGCAACCATTACAATGTTAACTCGACCTTTAAACTTGAATTAATACAGTCATCACAGTATTAATATGACTGTTACACTTGAGTTAATATGACCATTAAAGTATTAATCACATTTGATTAGTTCGAATTAATACGGTTGTTATGCCACCTTAATTATTTTCCTTGAGAAATAATTTCTCATTCACAACTTAATTGCCATTTTTCCAACCCTATATACTTCCACGGCCAATATTGGTGGCTTTATTCTATACCACCTCTGCCTTAGTCCACGGTAGATCTTTGCTCATCTTACCTCAACCGTTTGTGTAAATCCTCCCGATGATGGCTTGTGCAATGTGAAGAAGAGTGCTCATATCTTCTTAAATCCCACCATATCTAGTTGTTAGGAAACAATATCTAGTTTTCTCTTCTAAGATCTGATGAAATCTCACTCTCTTTTGGCATTTGAAACGTAAACTTGTAATTGACCATAGATCGTGAGCCAATCCATCTGCTTTATTTGGCACAACCTGCTAATGTTAATGGATGTTGTACGGGTCGGGATTTTAGAAAAGCTCTAGCACATGAGCATGGCTCAAGACCCCTCCTATTTTGCTTTTAAGAGGGATATTTTTTCAGTGGTAAATGGAGTTGTAATCCGAAGAAATAAGTTCAATAAGGATGTTTTATTGGAAAAATACATGTTAAATGAGAATTTGGGTCCCATAAAACGATGGAAAAGAATTGGGTTTAAATAAGTTATATATGGCTAAGACTAAATGAGTCCAAATTGGAGCACATATGCAAGCCCATGTGCAGAATGAGATCTCATCTAAAAGAGGGAAGGGAAGTTTGGAAGTGTTTACAAGAGAAAAGTGCTCTTGTATCAATAAGCTTCTTAGCCATGTTATACAACTCATATCAGCCTTGCACACCAGGGCAAGAAGGTGTTGTCAGAGGTTGATTCAGTTGAACTCGTATGCACACAAGCCACAGGCGTGCCAAATATTTGTTCGAATTATGGAGTGTCGTGCAATGCCGAATTTTCTCCTTAATTTATAAACGGTAGTTAACATTTAAGTTAGGGCTGTGACTGATTATATCAGTATTTAAGCCAAGCATTAAAGGGCGTTTGAGGGCAGATTAAAGTTACCACTTAATGGGTTAGACTAATATCGAAAACTACCAGTTCGTGTCATTTATTGACCGATTCAAGCATTGAATTCCCAGTTCAATATCATTTACATCTACAGCTTCCACTTTCATATAAAGAGGGTCATAGGCTGATGTTTTAGATATACAACTGCCCAACATTTCCACAGTATTCTTCTTTTTCTTGTTCATGCATCTGCATCATTTTTGTGATGATTGCCTACTTTTGTTCGGTTTTCCTGCAAAGTCAAAGTTCAGTGCTACTTCAACTTCAACTATCATTGTATCTTGGGAGACCGGTATCCAAGCTTCCTCAGCACAGCTTAGAGGAGACGAATTAGTTTTAGAGATACTGTGATCGTCATAGGTCTTGACATTCAATAGCTTTACAATTCTTTAGTTTAATTTTATACTATTACTTTCTATAGATTGTAGCGCAACTGTGAGTCGTGAAGTTTGTATAGTTCATTTGCAACTGTGACCATCGATATCATATCATTTTATTATATTTCCTCCAAAACGTTTGTGAATGTCCCTATTAAATGATAGAAATCCGTGTGATTTAATTGTCTGCGGACATTCCTTCCTAGTTTTAATTAGGATATGCATATATTGGCAAGGAGCTCAATGGAAATTTCGGGTTCACTTGCTCCAATTGTATACGTACTTAGTTATTTGATATTTACAATTCATATTTTCCTTCATAATTTGCCTATTAACACTACAAGAAATTTCATGTATTGTGACAAAGTTTGTTGCCACAAATATAATTTTATCACAATAAATACATATGTAGTGGCAAAAAGTAATTTTGTCACAGTAAATACGAAGTGCTGACAAAACTGTTTGGTCACTCCATACTGTCACAAATAACTTATATATGGTGACAAACATGATTTCTTCGTTGCATTATTATTCTCACAGAAAACTTTATAATACATATTCATAAAATATTTTAACTATTCAGATTGTCATGGAAAATTTCATCATCATACGTTAAGTAGAAATATATTGTGATAAACGTATTTCGAATTAAAAATATAATTTTTGAACTTACAATAATAAAATAATTATCACAATATATTTCATGATAAATAAATTTGTCAAAAGGAAATTTTATACAAGTACATCCCTAATCTCATTATAATTGTTTGAATCGAATTACTATAACATGATTTTCTTTATTTCATGATATAGTTTCTTAAAATTATTTTTTATCAGTCTTAAAATTAATTTGGTTTGTAATCTTTACTGGGATACTATACCCTACTAGATAAACTAATATTGATGAGGAAAAAAATGAGGAGAAAGGACTGGAAAATATGACTGGCAAGATCTGTAGAATCTCCCAGCGAAGAATGGCCAAAAGCCCAAATCGGAGGATGAACCGATTGGGGAAGAAGACGCAATGACGGGATTTTATTTCTCTTTATCCTCCGCTTTGAGATGCAGGTCACCGTACTCAATGCCTCTCCTCATGGTCCGAGGCCGATCATGCTGCTGCCGAGCAAGCCACTCACGTCCTCTCTTAGTTTGCCAAGAACGGTGACCGCTAGTGGATCTTGGTTTAGCTGCATAAGTCATGGTCCATTTTGCTGCTTTGGGCTGATTCTGTCTTTTTATCTTATCGAGAGTCTTTTCTGGATGATGTGGTAAAATTGATAGTGGAACGCGGTGCAGCTCAGGCAATTGTGAGGCACCTGCAGGCACCACCGTTCGCGACAGTTTTTGATCGGACTGCAAAGCCATTTGAGCACGAAGTAGAGAAGGGCATGCTTCCACGTGAGGGCACCTCGCTGTCAAGGTAACTTAATGAAAATCGTTATTGGAACAGTGTGTTTTTCTTCTTTGTTTCAGCCTTCGTAGGATTCTCTCCGTCTAGATTTAGCTCCAATACTAGTAAACTCATGATGAGCCCATCTTTGATTCTTGATGTTAGCCCTTTCTCTGCTCTCACAACGTCAGATCACCCCATAACGTCTGAATTATGGGTTGCCGTACTTGTCGTTGTATAGTTTGGAAGGATTTTGAGATGTCATTTAGAAGAGAATAAAGTAACATTCCTTTAAAGTTTCGATGTAAATTGATGTCTTTTAGTTTTTTATAATTTTCTGAAGGAACTACTAATTTTTTTGGTTTGTACCACTAATATTTATAAATTCATTGAGCCTCTAATTAATTTAATTCGAGCTAAGTTAGCCCATTAAGAGATGAATACCTTCTTAAGGGAACCTCCATGTAAATCGATATCTTTTAATTTTTTTTATTTACAAAAACTCAAACTCCTTGCTATCTTAAGGGGACAAATATCTTACCACTTTTGATTATTTTAATCACTTTAATTATTTTTAAATTTAGTGAAAGATCTATATTAAATTGAGAAGGAGGCATAAGGAATATTAGAATAAAAGTGTAGGAGGATTCTTCGTAATAAAATTGATTGCAAAATCTTTTTATCTTAGCTTAAGAAAACTATCACAAAAATTAATTTTTCTCTTAAATTGACTAATTCCTACAACTTTGTGTGCAGGCAAACGAGTGCATAGTATATAGTAAAATTTAAAGGTATAGATTGAATATAGAGAGATCTGAATTTTGGATTGATAGGATACTAATACTTCTCCCCCATTACAAGGTAGCCGCTTGGCTGTTAGGGTTTCACAACATCAAATCCTCTTTCAAAACAGGAATGCACTCTGAAGATGAAAAGAGAATTATTCGCATATAAAAGATCGGTGACCAAAATAATTATATGTATGGGTACACATTTATTCGATTCGAACAGAAGTTTCACCCTTTATTTTGCTTTCGCCTGTGAGGCCCACTTGCCTTTGTCATTTTCCTTTCTTTTAATCCTTTTTTATATAATCACAATTCACAAACTTTTCCTTTTCTAATTGGACCCGGTTCAGTTAGAGCAATTAAAAAAAATCCAACTCTCAGATAATTTTTGAAAACTTAAACATTGTTTTATTAAAAATTAAGGCATATATTCCAAGCAACAGTGTTGATATTCTAAAAATCTCTTGTAAGGTTTCAAAGCTACATCTACACCTGTCAAAAATACTTAGATCTTGCGTTTTGAAACAATATATAAATTGAGTTCAAATCTCATAAGAGTAAAAGAATAAATTGAATATAACAGCGATCAGTTGAGTCTCACTTGTCAAACGTTAGCCATCTTAATTAGTTCTAATATTACTCCTTCAGTCCTCGAATTCTTGAAATTTTACATTTCGTTTCTCAAATTATCGTAGGGTCATATGGAGTAATGATCTTTTCTTTCATTGTGCTCTCTTATCTGCCTTCGTAGCTGATCACCAAGCCAGACCGGGGCATTTATGTGTGAGCTACGATCTTCGCATCGTTGTATCACACTAACCAATCTTATAAAATACCTGTGAGCTACGATGTTTAGATTGTTATTTCGCACTGGCCGACCCGCTTTACAGGAGCATACTGAAAATTTTATATCTAAGACAACCTTGATAAATTTTGCTTGTGGCATACCAATGCGTGGAAAAGGTAAATGAGGCTGGTCCTCTAAAGGGCTCTGTAGAAAATTCAAAGGAAAAACGTGGGTTTTGTTTTTTAATCTACATAGAAGGCATATAGTGCAAGAAAGGGTATAAGGAAAAAGTTGGTTTTGATGATCAATTTTTATGTCAAGTTCATATTTGACTTAAATAGTTTAGCCCTTTTAAATATTATTAAATTTGAAACCTTTATATTAAATTTAAAATTAAAAAAGGTACCTTAATTTTAAATAATAAGAATGTATTTTTGGCCATAAATTATTTTTGTAATTACAAAAACGGAGAATTTCTCGATGAGTGGGACTTAACTCTAAATTGTTCTTGAAAACACTATCGATAATTTTTGGTAGTGTCAGTGACCTCATAATGGTTTTGATAACGTTATTTGAATCTCTTTCCCATTGAGGTTTTCCTTTTATTTTTAAATTTTTAGTTAAAATATATTTTTGATATTAAAAAGCCCAAATAGCTTTTTTAATATTTAAAATAATGTAAAGTACTAAAATTAAATAATACCTGAAAGTTTGAAAACTAGAATTGATTAAAAAAATTAGGTCAACTATGAATATGGTACAAATGATTGGAAGAAAATAAACATTTTCCTAAAATTCAATGGCCTGTTCATGTACGGAAAAGTTTCGAATTTCTAAAGAAAAATTAAAATTTAAGTCATTTATTTTTGAAGTTGGAGGACAGTGTTTTTTGAGTCATATCTTTTAAATTTTTTGTTAGTAATTTAAATCTACTAACTAATTCCCTTTTCTAGCTGCAATTTCTTTTTATTACATTTTCTTAATCAATTCTATTGAACTATGACATAATTTCTAAATTAGATATGTGGGTGATGGGGTTCTAGTACACCAATGATTTCAAAACCTAATGGCCGACAAGACAAACTATAGAGATGAAACAGGCACAAGATCGCTCCATGGAATTTCGAACTAGGCAGAGTCAGATGGAATCCACTCGATCGACAGGGATCGAGAATGAAGAAATCTAAAGAAAAGCCATTATGAGTTAATTATAGAGCAGTTAAACTCCAGGAAGGTAGGCAAGAAACAAAACTGGTTGGAAAGATCCCATTGAGGAGAGGATTTTCTCCCTCTAGGAAAATCTGGAGAGAGAGCAGAATACCTGTAATTAAAATTAAATTTTTTCGGTAGAATATGGACCCGAAACTCGAGAAATAAAACTAAATAACACAAAAGTGGGGTAAAACAACCCCAATAATATTGCCTAAAATAAGCAATCCGATTCCAGGAGGCGGTCGATCAAAGTGATGAATGTCATAAGAAAGACGTAGTATCAAAGTGATCAAAGTGCACATTTGTATTAATTTTTTAATATGCATCTCTTGTTGGATAAGAACGAGGGTAGCAGTAATGATGATCTTGTCAGCCCGTTACGTAATATTTAGGATTTTATTTTAACTGCGTACATATAAGATAAACTGAACAACTAGTACTAACATTGAGGCAATCAACGTAACACTACCAAAGATCTAGTATAGTCGAAGCTCAAGAGTCTTTTCTAGTAATATTTTTCAGAGTGTGACTCAAAATTTGTGATTTCGATCTAATCAAATGACATGGCAGTGAGTTTTAGTACGCATCATTAAGTACTTAGAACTACAATAACTATAACCGAGGAAAAGCTTATGAATGCATGAAATACATGGGGATTGTTTTTTAGAAATTAATATGGAAAAAATATATATAACATATTTTTTTAAAATAATATCTCTGATTCGGATTTTATCATTAGAAAAATCTATAATTAGAAGAATTTTATCATTAAGTACTTAGAAGTACAATAACTATAACTGAGGAAAAGCTTATGAATGCATCGAGTACATGGGAATTGTTTTTCAGAAATTAATATGGAAAATAAATATATAACATATTATTTCTTCAAATAATGTCTCTGATTCGAGTTTTATAACTAGAAAAATTTAAAATTAGAAGATTTTTGTCATTTAATAAATTTAATTAGCGTGAAATTAAATTAATTAAAATTCAATAAATTTTGGATATCGGGATGCAAAAAAAAAGAGTTGGAAGGCAGATAAATGTCTTTTTTTAAATGAATTATATGTAGATAAGTAGATAGATGTCCTTTTATGCACAATGTCATAATTAATTACACGCAAACAGGGGAAAGCTGACAGGAAGATAATCTAATCAAAATGGTCGAATTGAGAAGCAAATCGAATCAAAATCTCATTTCCTTTTTCTTTTTGTAAACCGAGAATCGACATCCATTGTGAGATTTATCTAGGAAGTTTCTAACCAAATGTTAATAAGAATACTTCTACATCATATATAGCATTATGCATCACATATTCGACACAAACAAAACAATACTAAAATAAGGTAAAGGCACGTTTCTTTGCTCCGACCAAAGTAAAATTTTAGATTCTAAGTTTTATGAGTAAATAGATCAATCATTGTCAGAAATCCAAATTTAATTAACTTATTTGATTCAAATATGAATTAGTTAAAAATTAATTATATGAAACGGAAGCATGCAAACAAAAAAGAGGAAGGAAAGCACATTTAATTGATTGGTTCCACACTTGCCTGTTGGAATCTTGAGAAAAGTTACTTTAATCTCATGCAAAGGAGAGCGAAGCATGTAGAAAGAGGTACGGTCAACAAATTTTTTAAATTCACGGTATCTAAATTCAGCCATGTTTGGTTTGGGTATTAAATTATGGAAAATATTGAGATTATAAGGAAAATTTGAACTAAGGTATGGTTTTCTTGGAAATTGAGTCGAAATAAAAGATTGTGGTGCTTGGAAAAAATGCAAGTTTGTTATAAAATTTGGCAATTTTAAGTAAAATGGTAGTAAAGTTAATATATAATTTGAGACTTTTGGTTGTAAAACCTTCACCCATAATTTTTAAAACCGGACTGGACCGGGAACCGGTCAAGGTATGGGCTCACAGATTTATGGGTCGAAACACGGGTTTGATGGGTTCAACCACATATTTAGAAAATTATATATATATATATATGCAGTAATAATAAAAAGCTAAAATAGTATATATTACTCATGCAGATGCATTAAACTGAAAATAGAGAAAAATTATTACTCATCATATTCATAGTAAATGCAAATATGTTATTATATAAAAATTAAATGCTCTAACCCACGCGCTTTAGTATGAATATAATATGCCATCTTTCACTTAAAAACGGAAATTAAAGACAATTATTTCTCATACTGATATTAAACATGTTATTATAAGGAAATTAAAAATAAAATTATTGTTCATGATGATAGTAAATAAGAATGAAGAGAATTTAATGATAAAACATTGAAGAGAGTTAATGTGATGACTATCATATTGATATACATGCATACAATTACGATTACACGGGAAAATGGATTGTCATAAATTAGGGATATTAAATGAAGATAATTAAGTGAAACATTCATTAGCTCTTTCCCTTTTTTAAAAAAAAATTAATTCCACTTGACCGGCTCATTGACCGGTTTCCTTGGGTTTGAAAAAAATCCGGTCGAACCCGCCGAGTAGTTGGATCCAACCGGATTTCAGTTGCATTTGGAGTAACAATTAGAACCAGGGCGGGCTAACGGCTAGTGCACAGTCGGACCGGTTCGACCGGCCAGCCCGATTCGATTTTAAAAACTATGCCTTGACCAATCACACCATAAATTTTATAATGTTATAATTTATAATGAAAACTCCAGTGTAATATGAGATTACCCTGTATTTAATAATGAAAGAAAACCCCTAAGTGTAAATAAGGGAAATTTATTTGGTCCAGTTGCTGGACTGATAAGTATTATATTCGTTCTTTTTTAAAAAAATTAAATAGTTAATTGTGAATTATTGGATTAATGTTTGGGTGAGTGGATTATATAAGGTTTTTGAAAACAAGTGAAGAGATGGCTGAATAAAAACATCTTGTTGGAAGAAATCGCATTTCGAATAAAATGGAAACACAAAAGAAAGAACAGACATGGAAGAAAGATGCTCGTGAAAAAGAGTGATGATGGTGTGATCAATGGTCTGTTTGCCCTAAACATGTGCAAGAAGTGTCAGTTTTGATATTTGATTGCTCTGAAAAATAGAAAGTAAAAACTTAAATGGCATAATTGGTTGGTGAGGGAAGTGGTGACAATGTGAAGATTGAATGAGCAATTTGATATAAAAAAAAGTGTCACCGTTATAACTCTTAGTCCAGATCCATTATTAATATCAATAGATGGACTATATTGGCAAGAGTTGATAAGAAAATTTATCGAGAGATCAAAACAGCTACAGTATAATATTAATGCCAGTCTTCCCCTTAATAAATAAACTTGATTTGAACTTGAAAAAGTTAGAATCCATTAAATTTTTGGATCTTAACATTTCAAGTTTACTCACCACGCAACATCCACAAGTCCAAATGGTGATTTATTGATAAAAAATTCAAGTTAAATGAAATGTGAAAGGGATGTAGTAGGGTTGCACTAGATCTCTCCTGTGAACTGAGAGAGCCGAGTCGAGTTTTCATATGCCGTCTCTTTGCTCATTATTTTTGCTTTACCATCTTTTCTTGTAATAGAAAGAGACGTTTGAAGAAAGAGTAGAAAAGAGTAATTGGTGTGTTGCGTTGGGTCGTGCAAAATCATTTCACAATCCGATGCCGAAGGAACCGATCCATGTGAAATTGTCCTTAGGAGAAATGTTGATTGGCCAATATCAAAACAAAGAGAGCCGCATTTTCGTTTCATTTACCTTCGAAAAGGCTTTCGAGAATCCTATGCAAGAATATGAAACCTTAGATGAAATTTAATGGGACAATGGAAAAATGGCATTTGAATGAGAAATTCTTCTCATGAAATTGGAGGAATTAATATGGGCCTAAATGAGTTTATGAGATACGAGCTGATAATAAATGGATCAAGATTAAGTCCATGTATTAGCCCATGTGGGTGCTGATGTTTTCATTTGCATGATTTATTTGTCTTGACTTCAATTTGGGAGTTTTAGGCCATTTCTATTTATTTAGGAGTTATTTGCATGTCTTTATTTTTGGGACTTAATTGTGATTTATATAAGTTTTTATCCTATCGAGATATGTCTCTTTGGTGCTACTTATGCATGTCCCCTGCCCTATGTTTCTTTGGACTGGTCATCAATGGGAATGATGGTTAAATTGAGAGGAGCCATGAGAGAAGGAATCAAAATTATGTTAGAGAGTGAATAGACTAGATTAATTCATATCAGGAGGTAGAATTATTCGTGTGAGCATATCGAGAGATAGTGAACACCCTAAATAGCCAATTGGGATTGGTTTATAGGGGCCTTTTGACATTAATTATCTAGAGATAGAGTAGATTAGTGCTATTCATTTAGACAAAGTCTTATGACATTGAGAGGCATGTAAGGAAACATTGAGGAAACTCTAAAACCATACTTTAACATATGGTAGAATTAATTTTATGAGCGATAAACTTAGCTTAAAACTAGAATTAGGGAAAGTTGTGAGCCAAGGTGTGTTTAAATTGATTGAATTTTGTCTACTTCAGTCAATTTGTTTACTTACTTCCTTTTGTCTGCTATCCAATTCTACTTGTTTGACTTGACTCGAAATTAATCGTGTTAAATTTAGTACTTGGTAGTGGAAAAAGTTCTGATGAGAATGATACTTTGCTTATTCTATATTACTTGCTAGAGACACATATACTTGGCATGCCATCATATTTATGTAACAATGGAAGAATGAATAAAGCTAATCCCAGGCGGGTTAAGGAAAAGGAAGTTGGAATAGTTTATAGTGTAAGAAGTGAACTTGAATGGATAATCTTTTATAGCCATATTAGACTACGTACCCTCGCCTTGCAGGCCTGACGAGTGGTGTAATCGGTGCCGTTTTAGTTAAATTCGTATTCATGTAAGCGGCAGCTGCACTAAATGGTGATTCCGAAATTGGGGCCTCCTAGTCAATGTGCAATCGATTACACAGACAATATCAGGCTGCTGGCATCCGCTTCGGGTCGATTTCATATCCTCAGGTCATGGTACATGTAAAAAAGAAAAGAGAGAGAGAGAGAGAATGATATGTATTGCAGTAACCAAATTTTCTATCAAAAGTCGAAATTTAGTAAAGTAGGCTTAAACTAATTCAATTTAAGCGAACCGATGCAGTACTTGATTCTAATTAATGGTAAGAATCCTAGCACGACCAATTTAGCCAAGATTCCCATGTATAATTGACCCCTTTTGTCATATTGGATAACCTAGTTAATCTAGATTCTGTAATTTGTCTATACTCTTTAAGGTTATAGGAAAATATCCTCGAATTTTTTTTCATTCCTTATGCTATTCGTGAGCAATTTATTAGAAAGTACACATCAGTTTCTATGTTTAGTCGGCTACCTAACAAGAGCATTGGCATTCTTATCCTTCTCCCTCTCTAGCGCTTTTTTTTAAATGAAGATTAACTCAGCATATGTGAGAGCGCGTGTAGCTGAAGTATTGGCGCTAGGACAATAAAACTCCTCTTTAAACATAACTGGTGCAGCTTCTCGCGCTTCGCTGCAGGATTAAAAGACATTTATTAACATAAAATAATTTGAATTAAATTATTTTTTATAAAAAATTATGTTGAAATAGGAATTGCTTGTACATAAGAATAATAGTTGAACATTTTATGATAAAAGAATAACAAATAGATAAATGTTGACATTAAAAGATATTCATCCAATTATGGGTGAAAATGGGTAAAGAGCAAACCTGGAAAAGAGAAAAACAGAGTGGGTGAAAAATAGAAAATAACTAAACAGTCAAAGAAATTATGGAAATCAAATAAAGATAATAATTATAGATATAAGAAAAAAGTTTTAACTAAATATGAAAATTAATTTATATTTATATGATTGAATTTCTAAGGAATTAAATCAAATTAATAGATAATTAAATAAAAAATAATACTGACAAATATAAGTTAAAGAGATTTTAGTTAAATAAAAAATAAGTTAATTAAATAAATTTTCTTTTTAATTTTCATAACTTAAGCAATCAACCAAAAATTTAAAAATGAAAGAGGGAAAAAAGAGAAACATCAAATATAGAGATGATGTGATAAACATATAGCAATCCCTGTATTTTGCTATGTATAAATAAAAAAGAAAATAAAAAATTCTAGAAAACTGACACTTGGAGGTTATTGAGGCCTTCAAGGTTAAAATTGTACTTTAGTATTATAGTATAGATAGTATAGACTAGTTTAGAAGCTGATGCACATTAAGGTGTTGATCATCAGCTTAAGGCTGAAGTACAAGAGACCATTTGTCACTTCAGGTTCGGTTATAAGATTTCGGGCGACCACACTCAGAATGTTTCACTCGTTTCTTACCTCGTGTTTCACTCCACTCTTGATGAGCTCACTTTCACACAAAAAAATCATTCAAATCTCTTCCTAAGCTCTTATGCAATCTAACCTTGTCTCAGTGATTCAAATATGGCCAATTCTCAGCTCTACCAAATAAGTGATGGTGGGTGATCCCGTAAACGTGCAGAAAAAGGATTTTTTTTTCAAAGAAGATCACAATTTGATGGCTAAAAGGGACAGGGATTTCATTGGATGCGGAATTTTTTTTCAAGGGGAACAGAAATAATAATAATGGATGAATAGACTTGAAACAAATTGTAATAGAAATGCAATTGCAATTTGCAAATATAAGGAAATCAGACTTGAAGAAGAACAACCTGTTTTTTTTGTTTCCATTTCCTTTTGCAAAATTTTTTTTTTTTGCTTATTTTTCTTTTGCAGACTTCTTTTTTTTATTTTTTTTTCTTTCCTTACTATCAGATAAACTAAATGAGATAATGACAAGAACAACAATGGAACGACGATATACTAAAAGATAGATAACCTACCGTGTAAACCTCGGGCTCTGATACCAGATGATGTGAAACTCAAGGGGTGGCCCGATTCTCACAGCGTAGGTTGAAAAGGGAAAAAGGAGTTGGTTTAAAACCAAGTGGGTGCAAATAGCCAACCAACAGAAGGGAACGTGACCTGCTACTTAGACCACTCGCCTAACCACGAATACGGAACCAATCCACACAATGACTCACCTGGGTTGAGGCACGAATTGGGGGTTTGGGGAAACTTGGATCACCAAACTAAATATTAGTTCGACAAAAGCAAGATTTCACAAGAGTAAAAGAGAGATTTACCTTACAAAGATGAACACACCTTCAATTTGATATTCAATTTCAAAACTAATCTGTCCATACATGAGCAGAGAAGACCATATATATGGCCAAAATAATATTATTTCTATAATTTAAATATGGAAACTTAAATATATAGATAACTAAGCTAATCTGTCCATATATTCTTCCTTTATTTGTGGATGCTTCATTGTGGACGAATTTTCTATCTTTAGGCAGAATATTCCTTCCTCCCTTACTGAGTGTGATGGGCTTGGGCTGCATCGTGCGCTGACACCTCCGATGTTCAGGCCTCAACAAATAAGATTAAAGTCTCTTGTAACTTGCTAGCTTGAACTTTAGCTTCTTGGGCTATCAACCCATTTGTTAGAGCTCGAATAGCATCTTGCCATTTCTTTAGTCTATCTCTTGTCATTGGGACTCCTCCATCCAAGATCAAGTCCCTCTCAATATGGGCAAGGTCTTGTCTGGCAACCTTGTCTGCGTCACTTTTCCTCCAATGTGCAGCCCAATATTCTAATTTTTTTTTACCATTTTCCTCCTGTATTTTAGACCTTAGGAAGCTGAAATATTGATGAAATAGGTGCTAGGACGCTTTCCTAAGTCATTCAGAGGAGAAAAGGAAGTTTTCTCTTGTGAAACGTGGTTTGATTGCGGTTTGAGCTACTTTGTGCAATTTCCTTTCTTTGACCATAGTTTTATCATTTCAGCTTCGATTCTTGATCCGCTTGATGCGTTGTACTCTAGACTAAATAAGATATGCATTGGTATCTTCTTTGATATATTTCCTTTGCTAGAAACCTAACGAAATTCCAATTGAAATCACTGCATCTATTTTTGTACTCTTGAGAAAGTCATTTCATTCTCCTTTTGCACATCTTCTTTCCATTCCGAGAGTTTGCACAATCTTTTAGTATTTTTTTTACACATAAATAAACTCTCAGCAGTATTAAGTTCATGATTAAAACTTTTACAATTTGCATAAATCACAATTCAATTACCTAAATAATAAGTGCATGTAAATAACCTCTAAATGAATGGAAATTTTCCTAAAATTCATAAATTTAAGTTGGAAGTAGATAAATAAATCATATGAATTACAATATCAGCACCAGGTAAGGTCCTATCGAGAATTGGTTTAGAGTGCATTCTTATAATAGTTTTATGCCACCTTAACTTGAGATTATGGTACAGTTGTCAAATTTAGTTTTAAGGGAGCTTTGGTGAGCTACATTTACAGCAGAACTCTCTCTCAAAATTAGGGCACTATGTTTTACTCAAAATAGGAACAGCTCTCTTAGCACTATATTAAACAATGTATGAATACAAAATGCATCTTTTAAGAGGCTTCTCAATAAAACTAAAAGATATAACTATAATAGAGACACTCTAAAAAAATTAGCAAAAAAGAAAGGAAATAAAACAAAACAGTAAAATAAACTAGTTACTACTGCATCATTCTTGCTCAATAAGAGAAGATCTTATCTTTGAGTTCTGTTCATGAATTGCAGCTTCCTCTAGAAGGTCCTACTCAGTGAGATCAAAAATGTTGAATGTATTGGAAATCTACAAATCTTCAAGAAGTTCTACCATGTAGGAATTTTCATTCACTTTGTGGATAACTCAACAAGGCCCAATTCTCTTGGCATGAAGCTTATGGTAGGTCCCTGCTAGGAATCTATTCTTTCTTAAGTGTGCCATGCCAAGGTCTCTTACCTTGACCAGCTTTTCTCTATGACATCAATCAACTCAAGGTTTTGTAATCAACATTAGTAGACTCAAGTTTTTGTTTCATGTCTTGGTGCACTCGAGCTATATTTTTGGTCGGATCTGATGTAACCCTATTCTATGGATGGGATGGAGCAATCAAATCCACAGATTGGTTTGGAGCCTTGGTATGCAATTGAGAAGGGCGACCAACTTGTCGAACAGTTAGGCCCGCTATTATAGGCGAATTCAACTGAGAAAGGGTCAAACCCTAGTTCTTTTACTGTAGTACAACAGCACATCGCAACATATTTCCAAGCATTTGGTTCACTACCTCCATTTGCCTACTAGTTTGAGGGTGACAATTGCTATTGAATTGTAATGGAGTGTTCAAATGCTACCATATGATCCTCCAAAAGTGGCTTACAAGCTTAACATCTTCGTCTAAGGTGATTATTTGCAGAATGCCATGGAGTCGAATAATCTTGTGAAAGAACAGTTTTGCAACATAACTAGCATCTACCACTTTTTATAGGGAGCCATTTTGGAGAATCTATCCGCAAACATAAACACAGAGTCAATATGTCAGGAAGTTTTGGGTACGCCTAGAACTAAGTCCATGGTAAGAACTGTCCATATGTTAGAGGGAATGGGCTAAAGAGTGTATTTTTGAGCGGTCCCCTTAGCCAACTAGCAAATCCTGCACCTCTCAACTTATTTTCTCATTTGAGGCCAAAAAAATCTTTTAGCAAGTATACAGAGGGTTTTATCTCACCCAGGGTGAGCAGCAATTCTGTTTGAATGAAGTTCACGTATACAATATTCACAAAGAGAGGAATTAGTGAGCATAAAGAATTACCATTGAAGAAATATCCTTGGTGCACATGGAAGTCAAGGGGTGGCATAACTTCTTAGCATTTCTTCCAAATTTCAAACCCTTCATTGGAGGTGTACTGCTTTGGTAAGACCTTGAATTGCTCAAGTAAGACCTCAAATCCTACAATCTCATTCCTCAAAGTGGTTAGAAGATATGCTCACATACTTACCCCATCAGCAACAACATTTTTACTTCCTGCACAATGGTGGAAAACGAAGGTGAACTTCTAGAGGTAGAGTATCCAACAAGCATGCATCCTACTAAGCTCTTTTGTGAATTCATCTATTGGAGAGCATGATGATCATAGTGTAGGACAATTTTTTTAAAGAGAAGGAAGTGTTCCTAGTGTTGCAAAGCGCAAATGATGACAAAGAGCTCCTAATCGTAAACGGACCACTTTTGTCAAGCTTTGTTCAGTATCTCACTAGAAGATTTGACTGGTCGTCCCTCCTGAGCAAGGATAGCTCCAATCCCAATCATGCTCGCATTGGTTTCAACCTCAAAAACCTTCTCGAAATTAGGAAAAGCTACTATTGGTGCCTAGGTAAGGAGTTTTCTTTAATGGTAACAATGCTCCGCTCTAGGACATTAGTCCATGAAAGCCTGCCATTCTTGAGGCAATCTATGAGTGGGACGACGATTGAACTAAAATTCCATATGAATCCGCTGTAAAGAGTGGCGAGACCATGAAAACTTTAGAGCCCATGGATGGTCTGATGGGTAGGCCATTCTTGGATGGCTCTAATCTTTTCTTCATCAACATGAATCCATTGAGAATTGATTATAAAGCCTAAATAAAGTACATGATCTATAAGAAAATAGCACTTCTTCCAATTCAAGTAGAGCTTATGGCTTCACAAGGTTTTAAGGATCTGTTTCAAGTGGTCCAAATGCTCCGGCATATTTCTACTAAAAACTAATATATCATAAAAATAAACAATAGCGAATTTACCAATAGATGGCTTTAACAGTTTATTTTGAATTGCATGACAAGCCACTTGTAAAGTCCTTCGCTAGTTTTGAAGGCCGTTTTCCACTTATTACTAGGTTTTATACAAATTTGATGTTAACCCGACTTGAGATCTAGTTTAGAAATCACCTGTGAACCAATGAAGTTGTCTAACATATCCCTGAGACGGGGAATGGAATTCGGTACTTTATGGTGATATTGTTGATAGCTCGACTATCCATACACATGCAGCAAGTGCCACTTTTCCTTGGTAGTAAGAAAGCTGGTACTACACGTGGGCTTAAGCTGGCTCGTATAAGGTACGTCTAAAATAGATCTTCAACAATGTCTTGTAGAAATTCGTGCTCCTTCAACCATATTCGATACTGGGATAAGTTGGGAAGGCTTTCCCCAGGTTTTACATCAATCTGATACTGTATGCTTCTGTGTGGGGTAGTTCCTTAGGCAAACAGCTAGCACCAAATCTTCCTGAGAAGCAAGCAAGTCTCATACCTCACCGGAACACCTCCAAGCGTGGGGCAGCCCTCTTTCATTATCAAGGCAACCAGAAATTGGCTTTCTTTGATAGCTTGATTCAATCTGGGACCATTAATAGTAAGAAATACATCTCGCTATGGGGTTGGGCTATAGAACATCGATGCCAAGGAGAGCAAAGAAATTTTTCACCTTTTTCAAATGAAAGAATATGTGTTTTCGTGGCCCTTATGAACCATATTACAATCAAATTAGCAAGACTTGCCCAGGATAATATGGCATATGTCCATACCAAGTACATCATACGAAATCTCATCCTAATAACTTTTGCTGATAGACAGTAGTCCTCAACAAATTTCACTCATTGTTGAGCCAAGCTCCCCATCCCACCTTATATGGTTGCGAATGCCTCTTAGTAGTCATACTAAGAGCCTTGACTGGCGCCTGAGAGACAATATTCTCTGTATTGCCACTATCGACTATGACATTACACACCCTTTTGTTGGATTGTGCAGCAAGTTCGAAAGATCAAATTTTGTAGCGATGGACTTGGTTGACACAATGTAAGCAGAAGTTTCTTGATGATGCAAACAACTCGCTCTCCTTAATCTCCCTAAACGAGCTCGACCCCTTCACACTCATTATCGAATTTCACTACTTTGGGTTATAGTTCACTCCATCTAGATATTGTCATATTCTCCTTCCATCAAGGCAAATGGTTTTTGATTTGAGCACTTATTTGACCTGTGCCCTGGCTCATGATAGTGAAAGCATCGTCCAGGCATGGGTCTGGCAAATAGATTAGAAGGGCGAGCTGCGGCTCGGGGTGGTCTTCTCACTACAAGGGCTACATCAGTTGTATACTGCTGTGAACTACTCTCATCCTTCGAAGCTCTTGTGGGAGTCAACTTCCTTCGACCCCCTTCTCCATCAAGAGGATTCATCCAACCCGAGAGCTGCTTTGAACTCATTTTATCCATGTGAAGTTCAACTTGATATGTGAGGTTCACCACATCAGAAAGAGTCCAAATTGACTTAAGAGCAAGATGGTCTAGAATATGCTCCTTCTATCCCCCAATATACCAATCCACATATTGGTACTTGCTCACGACTAAATCCACTCAAGCTCCTACGGATAAAACTCCTTTGTGTAGTTCGCAACGCTCTTATTCCACTATTGGCATTATATAACTATTGATATAGGATCTACTCATAATTGGAGGGGAGGAATAATGCATTAAGTAGTCGTTTCATCTTTAGCGAAGAATGAATGGGAGCCTTACCTTCTCGTCTCCTGTTATACTAAAGCTTTTCCCACCAAGTAGAAGCTCCAGCTTTCAGTTTGTGGGCCATGAACTTAGCCTTCTGCCCCTCTTCAATCTTGATATATTTGAAAATCTTCTCCACAGTATGAATCCAATCTAGGAAGTCTTCAATATGGACCATTATGGCAACCTCCTGCCCAGTGTCTCCTACCCACAAGCAGTTCTTCGATATTATAATTGGTGTCCAATTCAAATATTGGAGTTTGAAGATGGAATGGTCATGGTATGTTGTCACCCGAATCTTCAAATGAGCTGTGATGGTCAAGTGGACAAGGTGGTCTTCGATGGTGGCTTGTTTCTCCCATCGGTGGCTACTTCATGAGGTCTCTCCAGCATGGGACACTGATTCACTAAGGGGTCGCTGAGCTAGAGATTGTTGCATTTTGGTGACAAAGCACTCAATCCTCTAGTTCAGTTCACCAACGGTTGACCAAAGGGCCTTAACATTGTGGTTTTCGCCATCCCTGCGATGACTGCTACCTTCCTTGCCACACATTGTCGTTAGGGAAAGGTCAATGGCTCTGATACCAGAAACAGTGCATTTGCTGGATTTGCTTTGAAGGAAGCTCTAGTATGCTACTTTTATAGTGGAACTCTCTCTTGAAATTAGGGCATCGTATGTTAGCCAAAATGGAAAAGTTGTCCAACTCAGTTCCCTCAATATTGTATTAAATAGGGTCTGAATACAAAATACGATGTTTAAGAGGCTTCTCAATAAAACTAAAAAGTATAACTATAATAGAGAGACTCTAAAAGAAAGCAACAAAAAGAAAAGGAAATAAAACAAAGACTCGACAGTAAAATAAACTAGTTATTGCTACATCATATTCTATGACAACTAGCTCTCTCTTGCTTTGAATGCATAGTAAAAACATATCGAAAATCAATTGGAAGCTAGACAATTTTTTCCCTAAGTAATTGTAAGCTGGACTTTGTATTATGAATTAGGGCGGCACTAACTTAAGAATTCTTACCTCCTATCTCTTGCTACTTGCCCAAAGGAGCATTTATTACATCTATATTTGCTCCCAAGAATTACTTTTCGCAAAAGTACCCAACAAAAAGAATGTACGTTTCGTAAAAGTTATCATTAAAATTGAAAGATAGCTGATAAGGAATAAAATATACACACAAAAACAGTCTTACACCCAACAATACAATGCTCTTGGAGGAAACAATTTCAAAAACACGATGTTCTCACCAATAATCCTTGCACCACATGAAACATCTCTATTTGCTAGCAGCCCTCCTTACATCACCTATGAATAAAGGTCCATGCATAACCTAAAATACTTTTTGGATCACTTGTTCTCCAACACCCTTTGTTACTGCTACTTCATTTTGCATACTAACCGGAGTATTTACACTATATTTGGATTGAGGGACTATGAGGAATTTGGAGTGAATGGATTCTATAATCCCTTATTTGACAAGATATTAAATAAGGATTTGGAGCCACATTCATCCAATTTGGGTAGCTGGGAGGATAGAAATTTTTATGAGGAAAATAACTTCCACATTCTTAAATACCAAAAAGAAAGCCCTACTCTTCTAACTTTAATCCTTCCAAGCATCTAATCACGAACACAAGTCCCCCCTCACCTTTCTCATCCTAAAGTGTTAAAATAAAAGAATAAAAAATTTATTCATGAAACTCATAAATTTTCAACTTTTACTATATATATTTTTTAAGAATGAAATATTCAAATGAGGACATAGTGGAATCAAGTCAAGATCATATCATGATTTTAAGATGAAAGTATATTGACATTTTTATTTTAGTTAATAAATTTTAAAAATTCAATAAAATCTTATAAATTATTTGCATATATTGAAAAGAATAAAATGATCAAATCAAATTTTTTATCCCTCTATCCACTTTCTAATAATAATGGAGTAAACCTATACTTTAGTTTATAATGTTTGAATGAACCAACACTTTACTTCCCATTCTTTTTTGTCAATATTTAGGTCCAAACATTCACCTTTTGCCATCAAATTGGTTTCGCAGTGATGACGGCGTCCAATTTGCCTACGTGACATTCTAGCTGGCATGAATGATCTGGAAATATTTTTTAATTTCCGGTACCAAAAACATCTTTTTGTTTAAATAAAATTATAATAATAATTTTACCCTTTACTATTCATTAAATTTTTAAATAATGTCATTTGTCTAAAAAATCCTAACTTGTAGGAAGTGCTGCTGTGGCCGCCATCCCGCCCTCGTCCTCCTTCCTACTCCGTTAATCCCTGCAAACTCAAGCAACCCAGCCCTCTCACCCCGATCTACGCTTGCTAGATGACTATCTGACCCCATGTTTTATTTTTCCCGATGGCTCAATGCATCAACGAGATGCCTTTGGCCCAGCCTCCGCTCATAGAAGTGGATGTGGAGCGTCTCGTTGCCCACATCCCAGTGGACAAATTCCTCCTCGTACAGGTCCATTAGGCTTGTTATTCAGGCCTTCACCGTCTTCTCCAGGTCCAGACTTGTGAGACTGTGGACCCAAGCCGACGGTGGGGGTGGCAAGGACAACTTGTGCCCGTTACGGGTTTTTTTTCAGGCAAACGGGTATTATTTGAAATTTCAACAAATGGTGAAGGTTAAATTTATAATTTTTATTTTTATTTAAATAAAATGATGTCATTTTTGTATCGAATCAAAAAATTATTTCTTCCACATCGTTCAACGCTGGGATCACAGCTAAACCAATTTGATAGCAGAACGATAAATGTTTGGGCCTAAATGTTAGGGAAAAAAACATAGGGATTAAAGTATTGATTAGTTCAAATATTAGAGGTCAAAATAGAGATTCTCATAATCATATCTAAATAAGATATATGGAGGAATAGACTATCTGTGCAAATCCATCTATCCAAACATAAGACTAAGCATCAAAACAGGTCGTCACAGTGATTTGACTTTTTATTATGCTTCCTGGCTAGTATTTAGTACACTCACAAAGAGCCACTCGAGTCAACAGACCAGAAGGCTTAAATTCAAGGTCAATTGTTTCTTCCGCCCGAAATTTTTATTCACATGACACAACTTCCACACACAAACAGTATATATATATATATCCATACACGTCTTTGCATTTATAGTATATGGCAACATTCCAGTTCGTCAGTGATGAATATTGAGCCCCGTAAACCCGTGCCAGAACAACAATCAAGAGGATAAGAACTGAGAGCAGTAATGAGGACTGGACTTGTTCCTCGAGCTGAGCTGTAGTCTCTGCTCTTGCCTGCTTCATGCCATCAGAGCGCTGCTGGAAGATTTCGTTCATGAGAGACTTGAATTTCTCGATGAGTTCCGAAATCTTTTCCTTCACCTTCATGATGTCCAAAAACCACCACAAAATGTCTGAATCCGAGTTTGACTCCACCCCTGCCTCCTCGGAGATGATCCTGGGCATTGCATTTTCTGTTGGAATATACTATAACTTCAGTGAGAAAATTGAGGATCGTGAGCTCATTCTAATCATTTAAAAAAAAGGATGTACACGGTCTTCCCTTCTTGTGTATGCTTTTTAGCAATCTTTCTTGGTTAAGGTCGAATTTCAGACGCTTCTCGAGGTATTATTTTCTCATTTCAGCTAGAAAGTGTGCAAGAATTCAAGATGTGATCTCCTAGTTTCTCAGTTTCTTACAAAAAGAACGGGGACCGGAGCCTTCCACAATAATGGCATATAGATATGACGTGCTAAAGATATGTCCAATTCAACTGTCCATAAGACACTGCCAGGCTTCTTCCTTAGCTGCAAGTCATGTTAACCTCAAAACAGCTATGCAGCAGAATGTAATGAGAACTAATTATCACTTAGCCATGAACATTGGTAGGCGGATTTAAAATCAATATCAAACTGACCTGATGAAAGCGATTCCAGGAACTTTCGGACCGACTCATTGTTCAGAATAGCTTCCCAAATAGCTCTATCACAGGCTAGAGAGATTACTAGTCTCTACAGGAAAACACCAGTTTCTAGTGAATGCTCAGCAGGAATGAAACATATGAGATCACAGGACACTACATAGAATTCAATGTTTTTATGATTCCAAAATTCTGTTCAGATATTACAATGAGCTCCAAATATATAAAAGCCAAGCTCAATATTGTTTGTAAGCAGGTAAAATGATTCACCTTAATAGACGGTTCTGTTTGCAGCAAATGAAAAGCATAGTTAACCCTCCCAAGTCCTGCAGAAATCAGCAATCTCGAGTCACATCCAAGCAATTGCACCCAGTTTCCGTCTGAGGCTGATGAAGAAACCCTCTGCAGAAAACTGAATCGATAAACAAACTTCAATTAGTGCAAACCGTGTAAATTCAAACACTATTCTCCTGCTTTAGCTAGTAGCCCACGATTCCATTGATTACCACATCCATACGCCATAGCTTATGACATCAGTTTTCCTAACAGGTAGAAGGAAAATATTGTTCAAGGATTGTAGCACGATTATAGCGTCAGCAGTGCCAGAAATTTGGTTCGAACAATCTCTCAGATGCTGCTCCTCATTCTCTCACAACTTTAACTCCTCTGTTCAAATCAATTCGCCTCTTCACACAGTACTCCTAGTCCTCCCTTCTTCCCTTAAACCATATCTTTGCTAGTCCATCCGAATTCAAACAAATTAATCGCATAAAGCTCTGCTTAAATTCCCCATGGAACAAAAAATTGTACCAGTAAGCAAACCAAATCCAAACTATGAGGGGGAAGAAATGCAAACTCGCTCACCATTGCAGAGCAGAAATTGCTCTCCCGATCTCCCCCAGTGATGGCACGGGACCGAAAACAGAAGATCCGGAAGACTCGACAGCTCCTGCTCTTCCTCCTCCATTAACAGGCTCCTGGCAGGTGCGGCAGGAAACTGATGGGAGAGATCTCAGGGGAGGAGAGCAGCTTGCCGAAACTGGGAAGATAGGATTAGAGTTTGGAGATGAAGAAGAAGATGGAGAAGCAAGGCCAGTGGACGGAGTCTGTGGTAGAAGAGTGCCCATGGATCCTTCCCCTATTTACTGCGTCCCCGGCTCTCTCTTGTCTTGGTGTCTCTGTCTCTCTTTCACTGCAAATCTCGTTGATGAATGATGGCTGAGCAGTTACTATAAAAATGGGTCAGATCCGTATGATTTTTCCAGGGCTTGCTAAAACAAATGGTAAATTATAAAGAATTTCCGCAAAAAAAAAAAGTTAGAAGGAATTTCATAATTCTTAAATTTGCAGTAAATTATTAATTTAATTCTAGAAATTTAAAAGTCTTCCTTTCGGAAATGATGGGTGGGACCCGTACTTCGCTAAGAAGTTAAGGGGACAGATACTAAGTTGTGACATTCCTCAAAGTTTAAAAGCGACTATCACTGCGTCACTCAGAAGCTAAAGAAATGTTTGATTCGCGCATTTTTACATTTTGTGAAAAGTTGATATCATATGAAAATTTTGAAATGTGGTAAAATTTTTTTAGAATATGGATTGAAATTTGACATTTTGGTATTTGAAATAGTGTAAAGTTGATTGTAAAAATTTGGTGGACTTGGTAAAATGATTATAAAGTCAGTTATAAGTTGATGTATTTGAGAATGCTGCATATTTTGGACGTAAAATTTTTACCCACTATAAAAGTTTTAACCCATGTAATATGATATTACATTTAACTTTGTAACTAAACACTGTAATTTGTTATATAAAGTGCAATGTAATCTAAGATTATGCCCCACTATACAACCAACCAAACGCTACCTAAGACAACCGTGGTGACCAACTGGGGAGCTAGAAATCATAGACATCGACCCATGGCTATTCCGTTACGCCATTTAAATAGAGCACTGAGGGATGGCCCATGGTTTTCTATGGGTGAGATTGCTGCAACTGTCCAAAGAATTGTATATCCCCAAATATACTAGAGAGAGCAGGGAGCAAAATCTGACCACTAATGATTTCATTGTATAAATTTCTCTCGAATATTTCTCTCGAATCTTAACATGTGTTAATTTTTTTTTATAATTTTTTAGAATTAACTTTATATATCTTAAAATTTGAATGATAATTTAAATAATTAAATCGTTACATATCACACAATAATTCGAGAGCCGCTACTAGGGTGGATTTTCTCACCGTGACGGGATCTAGTGCAATTTACCCATGTTTGTGTGCAGATTGATTTGGGCAAACCATTCCCGAGGAGGGAGCAAGTAAAAAATCGAAAAAACAGCGAAGACCAACACTCAAAAAAAAAAAAAATTAAAATCGATTATATTCTAGGCGAGGGAAAACTGACACAGGAAACTCGGGCCCTAACTCGAAAGAATGGTAGAGCTGAACCGCTCCAATATTTTTCACTAAAAGTATTTGTAATTAATTTTTAATACCTTAGATTAAAAAAGAGGGTAAATTACACTAAAATTCATGATATGTTCACTTTTTGTCAAATAAAGTCAAAATTTTATTTTTAAAATAAAAAATAACAAAATTTCAAAAAATTTCAAAATCCAGTCAAAATGTTAAAAGTTTCTAAATTAAGTTAAACCACTAAATTAGCTATTAAATGCTAACGTGTCAATTTCCACATGTCATTATTATAGACATGACTCTTCATAGTTGACTGATAAGTTAACATCGAGAGCAGGTATCAGTATCTCATTAATTGTGCACGGGCGACTGGGTATCAGGTTCCAATCATGGCAGCCAGTTCACATTGAACATTATAATGAAAGAAAATAACCAACAGACATTTGATGGGCTTGTCGGAAATTCCATTTTAATTCACTTGTCAAAGTTCGCTATTTCTCAACTAATCCAAGGTGAACTCAAAGGAAATGAATCAAGCGACAAGAGTAAGTATATTGTTGTCATTTTTAAATTTATCAATCAATTTTAGAGTGCTATGTGGATAATAGTAATAAATGATACATGTCACGTCAGTACTTAACAGTTAACCTGACAGTTTTGCTTAATTTAGGATAACTTTAAACTTTTGGCTTGTTTTGGAGAATTTTGAAACCTTGTAATCTTTTTATTTTAAAATTGAAATGTTTGGTTTGATTTGAGAAAATGTGGAATTCTCGTGGTTTTTTTATGTAAATTACTCTAAAAATAATACAATCTTGATCGTATAAATATTATATAACATATATTTGACGTATAAATTTTATTAAATTTATTAAAATATCGAATTATCTAATTGAAATCCTATTTTTAACCTAGTTGTATTAAAAAGCGTTGCCTGAAAGACTGCACTAAAGCGATTGGTTTTTTATGATCCTAAATGGTTCTCAGTGTGATTCTTTTAAACTTGAAAAAATTGGTCGAAAAACTTTTAGATCTAACTATTTACAAAAAGAATCCACCCGATCCACACCACTTTGACCCCTACTCCCAAGGATCATTTGATTTGGAGACTGGAGACAGCCTCTATAGTATTTTGGGGCATTTACAAATTGTGTTTCCAACGTGGGATGGTAGTGTCCTTGTCAGATGGCTAGACTTAGTGGGGAGGATCAAAGGAGGAGATGGAGCATGACACGCAACCAACAAAAGAAGCACCGAGAAGAAGGCAACGACCGTCGGAGTATTATTGCAGTTTGGATCGTGGATGATAATACAAAGAAAAGAAGTAGAAAATGGTGACAAGTCAAATTAGCTGGGGATAAGGAGATTAATGATGCAACATTGCTGGTCAATTAGAGGCATTACAGGAGTCAATATTCAATATAATACATACATATATATAACTAGTTTGTTATATAAACTACCATTTGAATCTTGATATATATAATCGATCCTTTACAAGGTGTGGGAGAAATGGGTGGAGGTGAGTAGGGGTGTGCAACCAAACTGGTTTGGGGAGAACCAAACCAAAACAGAACAGAAACCGAACTGGTTCCAGCTGGTTCTCCCACCGGTTCTATTTTGGTGCGGTTTTCTAGACGAAAAGCTATTTAGTTAATTTCTACTTGTAATTGCTACGGTAAATCAGTTCGAACCGAACCGAGTTGGTTTTAATTTAAAAACCAGTTCAATTGGGTTCGAACCGGCTTTGAAACGAACTCAACCTTTTCAAAACTAATTCTGTTGGTTCGAACTGATTTTGAACCAAACCGAAGATTTTAAAACCAATTCGATTTGAACCGGTTAATCGAATTGGTTTAAAAGATTTCAGTTTTTTCAACATAAACTGGTTTAGTTCTTTGCCTAATGTGCCTAACCTAACCGAACCGGTTCGGTTTGAAATCAGTTCGGGGATGAACCGGTTTTATGCACACCGCATGAGGTGAGCAAGAAAATGGAGAAGGATGGATGGGCCAGGGCCTATGAATGTGGATGCAAGCCCAGTGCCAGGCATTGCTCGAGGAGTCCGAATGTGGGAGTACAATTGGGATGGGCCTAGACGGCTATACAGTCGTGGACCTGAATTACGGGCAGATAGGACCCACGGTCAAGAAAAATTGGAAGGTCGGAACTCAAGTAGAGGCCCAGAGGAAACGGAATCTATATCTCCAATTAGGGATATAACTGAGATGAAATAATTTGTGAACGGTTTGGACTCGACTCAGTGAAATCTCAAATTTAACTAGATCTTAATGAGTTCGAGCTCGGTTCCACTGAGGTTGGCCGATTTAAATAGTCGAGTCAAGCCTCGTATTATTCAGGTCGATAAACTTGTGAGCTCAAACAAACTTGTATTTTTATATTATACTGATAATAATAGTTATTATTTACTTATAAAATAATAAAAAGTCATCAAATCTGGTGTATCACCTTTTTTTTTTTTTTTTTCAGTTTCTACTTAGAACTCGTTTTCTCCTTTATTCTCACTCACTTTTGATAAACTCTACTTGTAGTCTATTCTCTTCCTCCTCCATACCCTCGACAATTGACACATCTGTCCACCTACTATACTAAGCTCGTATAGACTTGGTGAACTTTTGTTTATTATGGGTAGGACTAAACTTGAAATATTAGTCCTACCCACGGGCCCAATCTCACAAAAGCTAAACGAGCCAAATTTGAATATGATAGATTTCGGACTCAGCTCGAGTTGTTTACATCCCTAACCCCTCTTTCTATTGAAATTCCTAAATGAGTTCCTCTCTGTGACTACAATAAAACGAAACATAGTTGTGAAAGTAGTAAATTAGGAAATGGGCCGGAAGCACGGATCAACAGAGAGGGATAACGACCTAATTTGGAGGCTCATGAACCCCCAATCCCGGGAGAATGTAGTTTGTGCTACGTTACCACAGTACTTATTTTATAATACCTACTAATTAAATTTAGTTATTTTTAAGATTTTCTTATACAAAACCTAAAAAGTTAAAAAAATAACTCTAAAAATAATTAAATTTTATTAGACAGTGTCACCGCGCCAGCATTGTCGCTTCGTGACACCGTTTCATAAAATACCTCCTCCGATTCCAGACCAATGGCTGACAATCTAGGGGAAGAACTAGAGAAAGGTAAGAGAAATTTCGCTTGACGTGGTAGTATGGACACTGTCTCCAAACAACGAAAGCTACGTCCCCATGGGCACCAAGGCTAGGATCGTGGTGCTACCAATATCTGTAATCGTATACGTAGTAGGTCTCCAACAACGGGTAAGCATACAACTAGTTTTGATGACTATGATGATATCAACTCTAGACTGCCCCTACCCGCACAACGCATGGAGGGACACTCCGACCAACACTCAAAGCACGCGGGATTTGTTCAACTGACCCTTCATTGAGAGACTCTTACATGAGCCGAGCTCACCATAGCAGGCGTGAACCTAGCCAATGGTTGTTTGACACTATGAAATTTTCGCATGGCCTACAAGATGTTGGACCCATGTGAAATTTTCACATTTTCCATAGGAGGCTGGGTTCATATCCATTCCAAAAGTTCAAGCTGATAGATTTATGATACCGACTCTTTTACAAACTAGGTTTCAACTCGTTAGACACCTTAACTAAAAGAATCATATTATCATTTTTTATCTATTCAAAATATTCATTTTTAGAAAAAATAATGTGACCCTTTTGTGCTTATTTGTTTAAACAATCATCGATCATGTTTATCACGTCATCAATAAACTCGAGTCACTTAGAATTTCTCCCGATCAACCATCCATCACGAATAAACCCGAACCTACCCTTAATAAAAGCTTTGTTCCCCGAAGGTTCATATGGTATTTGAGAGAATAGTAAAGAAGTTCGTGGTGACAAGAATGAAACTGATGAAGATCCCGACAAGGAGGGAAGTACCATGCACCAGCACCAATCAACCATCTGTCTCAAATAAATCCAAACCTGACCTTAAGAAGAGCTTTGGTCCCCGAAGGTTCATATGATGTCGGAGAGAATAGTAAAAAGGTCGGTGGTGACAAGAATCAATTGATGAAAATCCCGACAACGAGGGAAGTACCATGCACCAACGCTACCGTCACATGCACATGCTAGCCGAAGCAAGTGGAGGAAACGATCACTTACAAGTTGGAGATGTATGCACTGGGCTTAGTGAATCTTCTAATCCACGTCTACTATCTTTTGACTTCATGAATCGAATGAGAACAATTAGGACAACATTTTTGAAACCACAAGATTTCATTTGGTTACAACTTACACACGCCGGAGTTTGTCCAACTACAGATGGCAACTTTGCCTCTAACCATGAGGCTCAACCCACCCCAACCTGGTTTGGGCCGAGTCCAACCACCGACCCATGCACGAGTCAGGGTAGGCCAAATCTCTCTTTCAACTAGCCTGCCTATCCTGCACCTTTTTTAATATTATATTATTATATTTAAAATTAACTTTCATTTAATTTATAAAAACTTTTATCTTAAAAATTGAATGTATCTGATCTATTATATTAAAATTGTCTAAATTTTCGTTATATTAACTTTATTGAAGTATCTTTTTTAAACATAAAAAATGTTATTATTATGAATATGTGAATTCACATTATATTTTAAATTACTTTTAGTATAAAATTTATTAATTACTTTCATAAATTGGGTCAAAATGGGTCAGAACGAATTGGTTCGCAGGGTGTGGGTGGATCCAAGTAATTAAAAACTCGTTTGGCCCAGGCCCATTACCATTCTTTTGAACAACCAAAATGCATTGAATTCTGCATAGGGTTCGATCAATACTCGTCGGCCTAATGTGCTGATTACTGAGAAAAGGCTTGAGTAAGATAGAGCAAGGCATATGGCAAGTTGACTGACTTTTGACGGTTATGAGGCAACAAGAACAATAGGCCATCGCGCAGGAGTTGTGCTCCTACGGAAATTAGATTCGGTGCTTATCCACACAATGACTTCCAAATAGCAAGAAATACACATGATGGTGGAAGAATATAACTACAATTTTAAGTGGTTATTTTAGTAATTTATGCCAGTCCCAGACCAGTACAAAGGATAATTTTATGGGAGAACTTAGAAAATGTGGCAAATGTCCCAGTGTACCCTGGGCAGCAGTAGGTGGCTTTAAAGGGCTCCTAATTTTTTCATAAAAAAAATGGGAGGAAGTCCCGTGGATCAAAGTGGAGTTGTGAGGTTTGCAAAGCATTAAATAATTGTGAATTTAAGAGTGACCATGAATTATATGGATGAATCTTTATTTTTTTTATACGTCATGTTATTAACCTTTTATGTTTTTACTTCTTTAATCCTACTATTACTTTTTCATATTAAAAACTAATTGATTTCTTAGAAAATTAAAAATAAGGAAAAACAAATGAAAAGGAAAAATGGTAGTGGAGTGTCGCCTTTAGTCACACCCCCTCAAAAATCGGGACTCGTTCCTATTTAAGAATTTATCGGTGGACACCATCCATACATTCTGGGCAAGAATAAGTCATTAATTTAAAAGAAACACTCCTCGGTAATGACAATTTTCTTAATCAGGGATGGTACCATCGTGCTTTTTTCATTATGCACACTTTTTCCTTTTTTTTTTTAATTTTTATTTTCATAAAATATTTATGTTAAAAATTTAATTTTTGGATGACAAATACTTTTTGGATTGAAAATGTAATAGTAATATTAAAGTGGCAAAATATAAAATTTCAAGGTAATAATGATAAAAAGTAAAAATTTTGAACGAAAATGGTAAAAGTTTAACCGGTTGAGGATTAAAAGTATCATTTGTCATTTCTCAAAAACTTGCACCCTTAGATTTTCTAATAAATTTGGATAAAAAATCATTGAAAGAAGAGTGTTCAAATGTTTTGAGGAATGAACGGAACCCAGATTACAAAAGTCTATGTCAGACCAGGTAATCAGCTGTGAAAGGAACAAAAATTGATTTCATGTCTCTAAAATATTCAATAGACCTAGACGTAACACTAAAAGTTCATGTATGAAAAATGGAGTCGGTAAAGGTGCTTTGACCAAATCTAAGTGGAGAACTGGGTCCAAGATTTCCAGTCAGAGATAATCATGGCCGACGTTGCCATATATGGGGGACCAGCCTTAGTGGAGCCTACCAACTGAAATGACTTTGGCTCTGGGGGCATCTGTCTCTCGGGAGAAATATAGGCTGCCGTGAAATGTCCAAAACCATTGAAAGCTACCCAATGTTTTTCCGTAAATTTTGGAACATTGTAGGGGATTCTCGGGTCACACAACGTTGGCAGATGCAACATCTCCATCCGTAACCCTCCATTTATGTCTCCCCATCTCTCCTTCGTTTCCAGTGGTTGCCACAGCTAGTCCACCAGGCAGTGACTCCAGAAGTTACTCCTCTTCTCCTAGCTTTATTTTTGTTGGTGTCGCCATGGGTTTGAGGTGTTATATTCTGTCGCTAGTAGTTAGATCTCGTTCCATGGTGATGCTTTTGGTTTTAGTGCTTCAAGTGCTCTGCTATCCCTTTTTTTTTTTTTTTTTTAAATAATTTCCGAAGTTCTTCTCATCTTCCTCTTGGCTTGATTTTTTGGTGGCGCGATGGGTTTTAGGTTGTTCTCGTTCCATGGCATACTCACTCTTTTTTCAATGAAATAAGGAGTAAGCAGAGAAAGAGGGTTTAATACAGTTGGTACGGCTCTCGCTTAGTGACCTGAAAGTCCTAGGATCGATCTCACCAGTGGAATTTTTCGTACCCCTTTTATCCCCTTCCTTCTACCATTTCTAGGGCTATTTACCTCCTATGTACACCAAAAAAAAAAAAGCAGTCCAATTTCCAAATAGAATGGCGGTGATAAATTGAAGATGAGAATTGTTAATTACCAAAAAAAAAAAAGAAGATGAGAATTGGTGATCAAGGGAGAGAGTAAAGGCATATAAACTTGGATGCATGGCCGATAGCCCGATACAGATAAAGAAAATTAAAGCTTAAATTAACTTAAATTATTTTGAAAAAAAATGCTTGCACCCCATTTTTGGCAATAACCTAACACTATTATTTAGAATCAGTTTAAGCCCATCGAATAAAAGAGATGGACTATGGGGAGTGCCTACTGGGCTACATGAATTGGGCCCAACTCTGTCGGTGCTCTGTCTCCCAAAGAACTCAACCCGCGCTATCGTGCCGGGCCGCCCAATAAAAAACCATGTCGTGCTCGGGCTGCCTGATATCGTGCCATGCTCTTTTCGTGCATGCCTGCCGACCCGAATTGCCACTCTTAAGACTCGCTAGAGGAAGGTCTAATGAATTCTAAAATAAATGTCAATAGGCTTGTGTGCTACAAGTTTCGAGTCTGCAAACTTTGGACAAGAAAAATGAGCAAACAAATTAAATTTATATTAATTTCGTGGGAACAATTTCTCTAATTAAATTTTACAAAAAAATTCCTCTGATTCTCTTTCTTGGTTGGTCTTGAGCGAGGGCTGGAGAAGCGTAGTCTCGATAGAGGAAAGTTGTGGTCCACCGGGGCTTTTGAGCTTGATTCGGCGGGTTCGATGAAATCTCGAGCAAGAAGCCTCAATGGCTTGGGCTCGGTTGAGAGGCGGGTCCGATCAAATCTCTAGAGAGAAAAGCCTCAATGGCTTAATCTCAGTCGAGAGCTGGGTTCGATGAAATCCTGAGAGAGAGAAGCCTCAATGGCTTGATCTTAATTAAGAGCTGGCGGTGGAATCAACGGGGCCTGGGAGCTTGATCCGTTGGGTCCGGCTTGTGGCTCGAGCGAGTGCTGGCACTGACAGGGCTTGGAGGCTTGTTCCGATGAGTCCATGCGAAGTCTTCTGAGTGTCTTTCCAAATCGGCAAAGCTTTGGCGAGTTCTGAAGAGTCTCGATTTCGACAGAACTTCTTCAGGCTTTGGCACCTTCTCTTATATTCTGTATGTCGATTTTTGAAGAGGAGCCCTCTATTTATAGAGGAGAGGAGCTTATGCGTCAATCCTCGTACTTGAATCTGATTGATCGATCCAAATCGATCCTGACCGTTCATCTTGATTTATGGATAATTATATGATTTTGTTTGTAGATAATATCCATTTGTAGAGATATTTTATATTTCTCCAGATTATAATAGATAATATCTATATATTTTTTTAGATAATATACACTAACTGGAGATATTGTGTATCCTCTAGATTTTCTATAATATCCTGTATTTATTTATACAAGATATTATACATATTATCTGAAATTATATTTATTTATTCCAGATAATATCAAACATATCGATTAAGCACAGATATTTTACTATAGATTACTGATAATTTCTCGATGACACGTTGTGTGTATGTACGTATCGAGAAAATTGTGCAATGTAATTTATCCGAGACTTTAATACCACATTTAATTGGGCATTTAATATGTCAGATAAGTGAGGTGGCAATTTGTGACTGGCTACGATTTTTCGAGTTCTACAAATGCCCCCTCGATACTTGCTCATGACTCATTTTGACCGAGTGTGATGTGAGCACGTCTCCAAATTTTCTCGGACGTTCAATGCAAGGCATCTCTAGTTATGCTTTGTACACGGCCGATTTCCATTTCTTAATTGAGGGCATCCTTAGCGTGGCAAGATTTCACGCTCGTGCTTCTTGAATCGGATGTCCATTGGGTAGTTTTCCTGAATACTTTCATCGAGGAAGGTATTTGTGGTTCAGCCCAAATCATAAGGAATTCCTTGATATCTAGGTTTTCAAGAAAAATATACGAGTAAACTCCAAGAAGGATCTCGTTGATATTGGTGCAATCTTTCTTGTTCTTTTTTTTTTTTTTAATGCCAACCATCACATCACTCTGATTTTCTGCAATGAACCATCGAAACTACCCAAAAATCCAAAAGATATTTGAGAAGTTTGCGTCTGATTCTTTTTTTTTTTTCCGTAATTTGGATCCTAACAGATGCAATCGTGATCTTGCTTGCCACTTAAAACGGGCACCACGTCACTTATATAAACATTTGTCCCCGTAAGAGTCCAAAGGTGCATAAGTCCCCATCTTGATCAATCCACGCTTCAGTTGCACGCCCCTGATGCCACCCAATTGAACTAACGGGAACAACACCTTGGGCTGATCAATCCACGAGATTTCAAACTTGTGCCTCTTGACAAGTCGGCACGCCCCGGACTATATCTTTTATTTGTTTCTCTCTTCTTCTCCTTTTTTTTTTCCCTTCAGTATTAGATATCATCCATAACTAGTCTCTCTCAGTTTGATGCAGGATTACTGAATTGCTTGCTTTAATTCGTCACCATCTTCGAGTTTCATAGTCGACATGGCTGTGTCAAATTAGGTGTTGATGGCACGTCATCCGTACGAGACAAAATTTGCCTCTTGAATTTCTTTTTGCCTTCGATCTGGATTCCTAAGAACTGATCTGCGTGAGAATGACAAATCTTGTTGCAGTTGACAGGTGTAAGCCTCTCTC
>CM075296.1:10962459-11037160 GCA_037672795.1 Lagerstroemia speciosa | reverse complement strand
TTTTGGGACTTAATTGTGATTTATATAAGTTTTTATCCTATCGAGATATGTCTCTTTAGTGCTATTTATGCATGTCTCCTGCCCTATGTTTCTTTGGACTGGTCATCAATGGGAATGATGGCTAAATTGAGAGGAGTCATGAGAGAAGGAATCGAAATTATGTTAGAGAGTGAATGGACTAGATTAATTCATATCAGGATGTAGAATTATTCGTGTGAGCATATCGAGAGATAGTGAACACCCTAAATAGCCAGTTGGGATTGGTTTATAGGGGCCTTTTGACATTAATTATCTAGAGATAGAATAGATTAGTGCTATTCATTTAGACACAGTCTTATGACATTGAGAGGCATGTAAGGAAAGATTGAGGAAACTCTAAAACCCTACTTTAACATATGGTAGAATTAATTTTATGAGCGATAAACTTAGCTTAAAACTAGAATTAGGGGAAGTTGTGAGCCAAGGTGTGTTTAAATTGATTGAATTTTGTCTACTTCAGTCAATTTGTTTACTTACTTCCTTTTGTCTGCTATCCAATTCTACTTGTTTGACTTGACTCGAAATTAATCGTGTTAAATTTAGTACTTGGTAGTGGAAAAAGTTCTGATGAGAATGATACTTTGCTTATTCTATATTACTTGCTAGAGACACATATACTTGGCATGCCATCATATTTATGTAACAATGGAAGAATGAATAAAGCTAATCCCAGGCGGGTTAAGGAAAAGGAAGTTGGAATAGTTTATAGTGTAAGAAGTGAACTTGAATGGATAATCTTTTATAGCCATATTAGACTACGTACCCTCGCCTTGCAGGCCTGAAGAGTGGTGTAATCGGTGCTGTTTTAGTTAAATTCGTATTCATGTAACCGGCAGCTGCACTAAATGGCGATTCCGAAATTGGGGCATCATAGTCAATGTGCAATCGATCACACAGACAATATCAGGCTGTTGGCATCCGCTTCGGGTCGATTTCATATTCTCAGGTCATGGTACATGAAAAAAAAAAAAAAGAATGATATGTATAGCAATAACCATATATTCTATCAAAAGTCGAAATTTAGTAAAGTAGGCTTAAACTAATTCAATTTAAGCGAACCGATGCAGTAGTTGATTCTAATTAATGGTAAGAATCCTAGCACGACCAATTTACCCAAGATTCCCATGTATAATTGACCATTTTTGTCATATTGGATAACCGAGTTAATCTAGATTCTGTAATTTGTCTATACTCTTTAAGGTTATAGGAAAATATCCTCGACTTTTTTTCATTCCTTATGCTATTCGTGAGCAATTTATTAGAAAGGACACATCAGTTTCTATGTTTAGTCGGCTACCTAACAAGAGCATTGGCATTCTTATCCTCTCCCTGTCCAGCGCCTTTTTTTTTTTTTTTAATGAAGATTAACTCAGCATATGTGAGAGCGCGTGTAGCTGAAGTATTGGCGCCAGGACAACAAAACTCTTCTTTAAACATAGCTAGTGCAACTTCTCGTGCTTCGCTACAGGGTTAACAGACATTTACTAACATAAAATAATTTGAATTAAATTATTTTTTTATAAAAAATTATGTTAAAATAGGAATTGCTTGTACATAAGAATAATAGTTGAACATTTTATGATAAAAGAATAACAAATAGATAAATGTTGACATTAAAAGATGTTCATCCAATTATGGGTGAAAATGGGGAAAGAGCAAACCTGGAAAAGAGAGAACCAAAGTGGGTGAAAAATAGAAAATAATTAATCAATCAAAGAAATTATGGAAATCAAATAAAGATAATAATTATAGATATAAGGAAAAAGTTTTAACTAAATATGAAAATTAATTTATATTTATATGATTGAATTTCTAAGGAATTAAATCAAATTGATAGATAATTAAATAAAAAATAATACTGACAAATATAAGTTAAAGAGATTTTAGTTAAATAAAAATAAGTTAATTAAATAAATTTTCTTTTTAATTTTCATAACTTAAGCAATCAACCAAAAATTTAAAAATGAAAGAGGGAAAAAAGAGAAACATCAAATATAGAGATGATGTGATAAACACAAAGCAATCCCTGTATTTTGCTATGTATAAATAAAAAAGAAAATAAAAAATTCTAGAAAACTGACACTTGGAGGTTATTGAGGCCTTCAAGGTTAAAACTGTACTTTAGTATTAGAGTATAGATAGTATAGACTAGTTTAGAAGCTGATGCACATTAAAGTGTTGATCATCAGCTCAAGGCTGGAAGTACAAGAGACCATCTGTCACTTGCAGAAGGTTCGGTTACAAGATTTCGGGCAACCACACTTAGAATGCTTCACTCGCTTCTTACCTTGTGTTTCACTCCACTCTTGATGAGCTTACTTTCACACAAAAAAAAAAATCACTCAAATCTCTTCCTAAGCTCTTATGCAATCTAACCTTGTCTCAGTGATTCAAATATGGCCAATTCTCAGCTCTACCAAATAAGTAATGGTGGGTGATCCCGTAAATATGTAGAAAAAGGATTTTTTTTCAAAGAAGATCACAATTTGATGGCTAAAAGGGACTGGGATTTCATTGGACACGGAATTTTTTTTTCAAGGGGAACAACAATAACAATAATGGATGAATAGACTTGAAACAAATTGTAATAGAAATGCAATTACAATTTGCAAATATAAGGAAATCATACTTGAAGAAGAACAACCCTTTTTTTTTTCTCTTTCTTTTTGTAAAATTATTTTTTTTGCTTCTTTTTCTTTTGCAGACTTCTTTTTTTTTTGTTGTTTTTTCTTTTCTTTCCTTACTATCAGATAAACTAAATGAGATAATGACAAGAACAACAATGGAACGACGATATACTAAAAGATAGATAACCTACCGTGTAAACCTCGGGCTCTGATACTAGATGATGTGAAACTCAAGGGGTGGCCCGATTCTCACAGCGTAGGTTGAAAAGGGAAAAAGGATTTGGTTTAAAACCAAGCGGGTGCAAATAGCCAACCAACAGAAGGGAACGTGACCTGCTACTTAGACAACTTGCCTAACCACGAACACAGAACCAATCCACACAACGACTCACCTGGGTCGAGGCATGAATTGGGGGCTTTGGGAAACTTGGATCGCCAAACTAAATATTAGTTTGACAAAAGCAAGATTTCACAAGAGCAAAAGAGAGATTTACCTCACAAAGATGAACACACCTTCAATTTGATATTCAGTTTCAAAACTAATATGTCCATACATGAGCAGAGAAGACCATATATATGGCCAAAATAATATTATTTCTATAATTTAAATATGGAAACTTAAATATATAGATAACTAAAGCTAATCTGTCCATATATTCTTCCTTTATTTGTGGATGCTTCATTATGGACGAATTTTCTATCTTTAGGCAGAATATTCCTTCCTCCCTTATTGAGTGTGATGGGCTTGGGCTGCATCATGCGCTGACACCTCCAATGTTCAGGCCTCAACAAATAAGATTAAAATCTCTTGTAATTTGCTAGCTTGAATTTTAGCTTCTTGGGCTATCAACCCATTTGTTAGAGTTCCAATAGCATCTTGCCATTTCTTTAGTCTGCCTCTTGTCATTGGGCCTCCTCCATCCAAGATCAAGTCCCTCTCGATATGGGCAAGGTCTTGTCTGGCAACCTTGTCTGCATTACTTTTCCTCCAATGTGCAGCCCAATATTCTAAATTTTTTACCATTTTCCTCCTGTATTTTAGACCTTAGGAAGCTGAAATATTGATGAAATAGGTGCTAGGATGCTTTCCTAAGTCATTCAGAGGAGAAAAGGAAGTTTTCTCTTGTGAAACGCGGTTTGATTGCGGTTTGAGCTACTTTGCGCAATTTCCTTTCTTTGACCATAGTTTTATCATTTTAGCTTCGATTCTTGATCCGCTTGATTCGTTGGACTCTAGACTAAATAAGATATGCATTGATATCTTCTTTGATATATTTCCTTTGCTAGAAACCTAACGAAATTCCAATTGAAATCGCTGCATCTATTTTTGTACTCTTAAGAAAGTCGTTTCATTCTCCTTTTGTACATCTTCTTTCCATTCCGAGAGTTTGCACAATCTTTTAGTATTTTTTTTACACATAAATAAACTCTCAACAGTATTAAGTTCATGATTAAAACTTTTACAATTTGCATAAATCACAATTCAATTACCTAATAATAAGTGCATGTAAATAACCTCTAAATGAATGGAAAGTTTCCTAAAATTCATAAATTTAAGTTGGAAGTAGATAAGAATTACTATATCAGCACCAGGTAAGGTCCTATCGAGAATTGGTTTAGAGTGCATTCTTATAATAGTTTTATGCCACCTTAACTTGAGATTATGGTACAGTTGTCAAATTTAGTTTTAACGGAGCTTTGCTGAGCTACATTTATAGCGGAACTCTCTCTCAAAATTAGGGCACTATGTTTTACTCAAAATAGGAAAGTTGTTCAACTCAGCTCTCTTAGCACTATATTAAACAATGTATGAATGCAAAATGCATCTTTTAAGAGGCTTCTCAATAAAACTAAAAAATATAACTATAATAGAGACACTCTAAAAACAATTAGCAAAAAAGAAAGGAAATAAAACAAAACAGTAAAATAAACTAGTTACTACTGCATCATTCTTGCTCAATAAGAGAAGATCTCTTCTTTGAGTTATGTTCATGAATTGCAGCTTCCTCTAGAAGGTCCTACTCAGTGAGATCAAAAATGTTGAATGTATTGGAAATCTACAAATCTTCAAGAAGTTCTACCATGTAGGAATTTTCATTCACTTTGTGGATAACTCAACAAGGCCCAATTCTCTTGGCATGAAGCTTATGGTAGGTCCCTGATAGGAATCTATTCTTTCTTAAGTGTGCCATGCCAGGGTCTATTACCTTGACTAGCTTTTCTCTATGACATCAATCAACTCAAGGTTTTGTAATCAACATTAGTAGACTCAAGTTTCTATTTCATGTCTTGGTGCACTCGAGCTATATTTTTGGTCGGATCTGATGTAACCCTATTCTGTGGATGGGATGGAGCAATCAAATCCACAGATTGGTTTGGAACCTTAGTATGCAATTGAGAAGGGTGACCAACTTGTCGAACAATTAGGCCCGCTATTATAGGCGAATTCAACTGAGGAAGGGTCAAACCCTAGTTCTTTTACTGTAGTACAGTAGCAGATCGCAGCATATTTCCAAGCGTTTGGTTCACTACCTCCATTTGCCTACTAGTTTGAGGGTGACAATTGCTATTGAATTGTAATGGAGTGTTCAAATGCTACCATATGATCCTCCAAAAGTGGCTTATAAGCTTAACATCTTAGTCTAAGGTGATTATTTGCAGAATGCCATGGAGTCGAATAATCTTGTGAAAGAACAGTTTTGCAACATAACTGGCATCTACCACTTTTTATAGGGAGCCATTTTGGAGAATCTATCCACAAACATAAACACAAAGTCAATATGTCAAGAAGTTTTGGGTACGCCTAGAACTAAGTCCATGGTAAGAACTTTCCATATGTTAGAGGGAATGGGCTAAAGAGTGTATTTTTTAGCCGTCCCCTTGGCCAACTAGCAAATCCTGCACCTCTCAACTTATTTTCTCATTTGAGGCCAAAAAAATCTTTTAGCAAGTATACAGAAGGTTTTATCTAGCCTAGGGTGAGCAGCAATTCTGTTTGAATGAAGTTCACGTATACAATATTCACAAAGAGAGGGATTAGTGAGCATAAAGAATTACCATTGAAGAAATATCCTTGGTGCACATGGAAGTCAAGGGGTGGCAGAACTTCTTAGCATTTCTTCCAAATTTCAAAGAACCCTTCATTGGAGGTGTACTGCTTTGGTAAGACCTTGAATTGCTCAAGTAAGACCTCGAATCCTATAATATCATTCCTCAAAGTGGTTAGAAGATATGCTCGCATACTTACCCATCAGCAACAACATTTTTACTTCCTGCACAATGGTGGAAAATGAAGGTGAACTTCTAGAGGTAGAGTATCCAACAAGCATGCATCCTACTTAGCTCTTTTGTGAATTCATCTATTGGAGAGCATGATGATCATAGTGTCGGACAAATTTTTTAAAGAGAAGGAAGTGTTCCTAGTGTTGCAAAGCGCAAATGATCATAAAGAGCTCCTAATCGTAAACAGACCACTTTTGTCAAGCTTAGTTCAGTATCTCACTAGAAGATTTGACTGGTCGTCCCTCCTAAGCAAGGATAGCTCCAATCCCAATCATGCTCGCATTGGTTTCAACCTCAAAAACCTTCACGAAATTAGGAAAAGCTACTATTGGTGCCTAGGTAAGGAGTTGTTTAATGGTAACAATGCTCCGCTCTAGGACATTAGTCCATGAAAGCCTGCCATTCTTGAGGCAATCTGTGAGTGGGACGACGATTGAACTAAAATTCCTTATGAATCTACTGTAAAGAGTGGCGAGACCATGAAAACTTCAGAGCCCATGGATGGTTTGATGGGTAGGCCATTCTTGGATGGCTCTAATCTTTTCTTCATCAACATGAATCCATTGAGAATTGATTATAAAGCCTAAATAAAGTACATGATCTATAAGAAAATAGCACTTCTTCCAATTCAAGTAGAGCTTATGGCTTCACAAGGTTTTAAGGATCTGTTTCAAGTGGTCCAAATGCCCCTCTACTAAAAACTAATATATCATAAAAATAAACAGTAGTGAATTTACCAATAGATGGCTTTAATAGTTTATTTTGAATTGCATGACAAGCCACTTGTAAAGTCCTTCGCTAGTTTTGAAGGCCGTTTTCCACTTATTACTAGGTTTTATACAAATTTGATGTTAACCCGACTTGAGATCTAGTTTAGAAATCACCTGTGAACCAATGAAGTTGTCTAACATATCCCTGAGACGGGGAATGGAATTCGGTACTTTATGGTGATATTGTTGATAGCTCGACTATCCATACACATGCGGCAAGTGCCACTCTTCCTTGGTAGTAAGAAAGCTGGTACTACACGTGGGCTTAAACTGGCTCGTATAAGGTACTTCTGCAATAGATCATCAACAATGTCTTGTAGAAATTCGTGCTCCTTCAACCTTATTCGATACTGGGATAAGTTGGGAAGGCTTTCCCCAGGTTTTACATCAATCTGATATTGTATGCTTCTATGTGGGGGTAGTTTCTTAGGCAAACAGCTAGCACCAAATTTTCTTGAGAAGTAAGCAAGTCTCATTCCTCACCGGAACACCTCCAAGCATGGGGCAGCCTCTTTCATTATCAAGGCAACCACAAATTGGCTTTCTTTGATAGCTTGATTCAATCTGGGACCATTAATAGTAAGAAATACATCTCGCTATGGGGTTGGGCTATAGAACATCGATGCCAAGGAGAGCAAAGAAATTTTTCACCTTTTTCAAATGAAGGAATACGTGTTTTCGTGGCCCTTATGAACCGTATTACAATCAAATTAGCAAGACTTGCCCAGGATAATATGGCATATGTCCATACCAAGTACATCATACGAAATCTCATCCTAATAACTTTTGCTGATAGACAGTAGTCCTCAACAAATTTCACTCATTGTTGAGCCAAGCTCCCCACCCCACCTTATATGGTTGCGAATGCCTCTTAGTAGTCATACTAAGAGCCTTGACTGGCGCCCGAGAGACAATATTCTCTGTATTACCACTATCGACTATGACATTACACACCTTTTTGTTGGATTGTGCAGCAAGTTCGAAAGATCAAATTTTGTAGCGATGGACTTGGTTGACACAATGTAAGCAGAAGTTTCTTGATGATGCAAACAACTCGCTCTCCTTAATCTCCCTAAACGAGCTCGACCCCTTCACACTCATTATCGAATTTCACTTCTTTGGTTTCTAGTTCACTCCATCTAGATATTGTCATATTCTCCTTCCATCGAGGCAAATGGTTTTTGATTTGAGCACTTGTTCGACCTGTGCCCTGGCTCATGATAGTGAAAGCATCGTCCAAGCATGGGTCTGGCAAATATATTAGAAGGGCGAGCTGCGGCTTGGGGTGGTCTTCTCACTGCAAGGGCTACATCATTGTATACTGCTGTGAACTACTCTCATCCTTCGAAGCTCCTGTGGGAGTCAACTTCCTTCGACCCCCTTCTCCATCATGAGGATTCATCCAACCCGAGAGCTACTTTGAACTCATTTTATCCATGTGAAGTTCAACTTGATATGTGAGGTTCACCACATCAGAAAGAGTCCAAATTGACTTAAGAGCAAGATGGTCTAGAATATGCTCCTTCTATCCCCCAACATACCAATCCACATATTGGTACTTGCTCTCAACTAAATCCACTCGAGCTCCTACGGATAAAACTCCTTTGTGTAGTTCACAATGCTCTTATTCCACTATTGGCATTATATAACTATTGATATAGGATCTACTCATAATTGGAGGGGAGGAATAATGCATTAAGTCGTCGTTTCATCTTTAGCCAAGAATGAATGGGAGCCTTACTTTCTCGTCTCCTGTTATACTGAAGCTTTTCCCACCAAGTAGAAGCTCCAGCTTTCAGTTTGTGGGCCATGAACTTAGCCTTCTGCCCCTCTTCAATCTTGATATATTTGAAAATCTTCTCCACAGTATGAATCCAATCTAGGAAGTCTTCAATATAGACCATTATGGCAACCTCCTGCCCAGTGTCTCCTACCCACAAGCAGTTCTTCGATATTATAATTGGTGTCCAATTCAAAGATTGGAGTTTGAAGATGGAATGGTCATGGTATGTTGTCACCCGAATCTTCAAATGAGCTGTGACGATCAAGTGGACAAGGTGGTCTTCGATGGTGGCTAGTTTCTCCCATCGGTGGCTACTTCATGAGGTCTCTCCAGCATGGGACACTGATTCACTAAGGGGCCGCTGAGCTAGAGATTGTTGCATTTTGGTGACAAAGCACTCAATCCTCTGGTTCAGTTCACCAACGCTTGACCAAAGGGCCTTAACATTGTGGTTTTCGCCATCCATGCGATGACTGCTACCTTCCTTGCCACACGTTGTCGTTAGGGAAAGGTCAATGGCTCTAATACCAGAAACAGTGCATTTGCTAGATTTGCTTTGAAGGAAGCTCTAGTATGCTACTTTTATAGTGGAACTCTCTCTTGAAATTAGGGCATCGTATGTTAGCTGTCCAACTCAGTTCCCTCAATATTGTATTAAATAGGGACTGAATACAAAATACGATGTTTAAGAGGCTTCTCAATAAAACTAAAAAGTATAACTATAATAGAGAGACTCTAAAAGAAAGCAACAAAAAGAAAGGGAAATAAAACAAAGACTCGACAGTAAAATAAACTAGTTATTGCTGCATCATATTCTATGACAACTAGCTCTCTCTTGCTTTGAATGCATAGTAAAAACATATCGAAAATAAATTGGAAGCTAGACAATTTTTTCCCCTAAGTAATTGTCAGCTAGACTTTGTATTATGAATTAGGGCGGCACTAACTTAAGAATTCTTACCTCCTATCTCTTGCTACTTGCCCAAAGGAGCATTTATTACATCTATATTTGCTCCCAAGAATTACTTTTCGCAAAAGTACCCAACAAAAAGAATGTACTTTTCATAAAAGTTATCATTAAAATTGGAAGATAACTGATAAGGAATAAAATATACACACAAAATCAGTCTTACACCCAACAATACAATGCTCTTGGAGGAAATAATTTCAAAAACACGATATTCTCACCAATAATCCTTGCACCACATGAAACTTCTCTATTTGCTAGCAGCCCTTGATTGACTCCTTACATCACCTATGAATAAAGGTTCATGCATAACCTAAAATACTTTTTGGATCACTTGTTCTCCAATACCCTTTGTTACTGCTACTTCATTTTGCATATTAACCAGAGTATTTACACTATATTTGGATTGAGGGATTATGAGGAATTTGGAGTGAATGGATTCTGTAATCCCTTGTTTGACAAGATATTAAATAGGGATTTGGAGCCACATTCATCCAATTTGGGTAGCTGGGAGGATAGAAATTTTTATGAGGTAAATAACTTCCACATTCTTAAATACCAAAAAGAAAGCCCTACTCTTCTAACTTTAATCCTTCCAAGCATCTAATCACGAACACAAGTCTCACCTCACCTTTCTCATCCTAAAGAATAAAGGTCCATGCATAACCTAAAATACTTTTTGGATCACTTGTTCTCCAATACCCTTTGTTACTGCTACTTCATTTTGCATACTAACTGGAGTATTTAAACTATATTTGGATTGAGGGATTATGAGGAATTTGGAGTGAATGGATTCTGTAATCCCTTGTTTGACAAGATATTAAATAGGGATTTGGAGCCACATTCATCCAATTTGGGTAGCTAGGAGGATAGAAATTTTTATGATGAAAATAACTTCCACATTCTTAAATACCAAAAAGAAAGCCCTACTCTTCGAACTTTAATCGTTCCACGCATCTAATCACGAACACAAGTCTCACCTCACCTTTCTCATCCTAAAGAATAAAGGTCCATGCATAACCTAAAATGCCTTTTAGATCACTTGTTCTCCAATACCTACTGCAACTTCATTTTGCATACTAATCGGAGTATTTACACTATATTTGGATTGAGGGATTATGAGGAATTTGGAGTGAATGCATTCTGTAATCCCTTGTTTGACAAGATATTAAATAGGGATTTGGAGCCACATTCATCCAATTTGGGTAGCTGGGAGGATAGAAATTTTTATGAGGAAAATAACTTCCACATTGTTAAATACCAAAAAGAAAGCCCTACTCTTCTAACTTTAATCCTTCCACGCATCTAATCACGAACACAAGTCTCCCCTCACCTTTCTCATCCTAAAGTGTTAAAATAAAAGAATAAAAAATTTATTCATGAAACTCATAAATTTTCAACCTTTTGCTACATATATTTGTTAAGAATTAAATATTCAAATGAGGACATAGTGGAATCAAGTCAAGATCATATCACGATTTTAAGATGAAAGTATATTGACATTTTTATTTTAGTTAATAAATTTTAAAAATTCAATAAAATTTTATAAATTATTTGCATATATTGAAAAGAATAAAATGATCAAATCAAAATTTTTATCCCTCTGTCCACTTTCTAATAATAATGGAGTAAACCTATAGTTTAGTTTATAATGTTTGAATGAACCAACACTTTACTTCCCATTCTTTTTTGTCAATATTTAGGTCCAAACATTCATCTTTTGCAATCAAATTGGTTTCGCAGTGATGACGGCGTCCAATTTGCCTACGTGACATTCTAGCTGGCATGAATGATCTGGAAATATTTTTTGATTTCCAGTACCAAAAACATCTTTTTGTTTAAATAAAATTATAATAATAATTTTACCCTTTACTATTCATTAAATTTTTAAATAATATCATTTGTCTAAAAAATCCTAACTTGTAGGAAGTGCTGCTGTGGCCGCCATCCCGCCCTCGTCCTCCTTCCTACTCCGTTAATCCCTGCAAACTCAAGCAACCCAGCCCTCTCACCCCGATCTACGCTTGCTGGATGACTATCTGACCCCATGTTTTATTTTTCCCGATGGCTCAATGCATCAACGAGATGCCTTTGGCCCAGCCTCCGCTCATAGAAGTGGATGTGGAGCGTCTCGTTGCTCACATCCCAGTGGACAAATTCCTCCTCGTACAGGTCCATTAGGCTTGTTATTCCGGCCTTCACCGTCTTCTCCAGGTCCAGACTTGTGAGACTGTGGACCCAAGCCGACGGTGGGGGCGGCAACGACAACTTGTGCCAGTTACGGGTTTTTTTTCAGGCAAACGGGTATTATTTGAAATTTCAACAAATGGTGAAGGGTAAATTTATAAATTTTATTTTTATTTAAATAAAATGATGTCATTTTTGTATCAAATCAAAAAATTATATCTTCCACATCGTTCAACGCTGGGATCACAGCTAAACCAATTTGATAGCAGAACGATAAATGTTTGGGCCTAAATATTAGGAAAATAAACATAGGGATTAAAGTATTGATGAGTTCAAATATTAGAGGTCAAAATATAGATTTACTCATAATCATATCTAAATAAGATATATGGAGGAATAGACTATCCGTGCAAATCCATTCCCTCCCTTCCAAATCCATCTATCCAAACATAAGACTAAGGATCAAAACAGGCCGTCACAGTGATTTGACTTTTTAATATGCTTCCTGGCTAGTATTTAGTACACTCACAAAGAGCCATTCGAGTCAACAGACCACAAGTCTTACATTCAAGGTCAATTGTTTCATCCGCCCGAAATTTTTATTCACATGACACAACTTCCACACACAAACAGTATATATATCCATACACGTCTTTTGCATTTATAGTATATGGCAACATTCCAGTTCGTCAGTGATGAATATTAAGTCCCGTAAACCCGTGCCAGAACAACAATCAAGAGGATAAGAACTGAGAGCAGTAATGAGGACTGGACTTGTTCCTCGAGCTGAGCTGTAGTTTCTGCTCTTGCCTGCTTCATGCCATCAGAGCGCTGCTGGAAGATTTCGTTCATGAGAGACTTGAATTTCTCGATGAGTTCCGAAATCTTTTCCTTCACCTTCATGATGTCCAAAAACCACCACAAAATGTCTGAATCCGAGTTTGACTCCACCCCTGCCTCCTCGGAGATGATCCTGGGCATTGCATTTTCTGTTGGAATATACTATAACTTCAGTGAGAAAATTGAGGATCGTGAGCTCATTCTAATTATTAAAAAAAAGGATGTACAAGGTCTTTCCCTTCTTGTGTATGCTTTTTAGCAATCTTTCTTGGTTAAGGTCGAATTTCAGACGCTTCTCGAGGTATTGTTTTCTCATTTCAGCTAGAAAGTGTGCAAGAATTCAAGATGTGATCTCCTAGTTTCTCAGTTTCTTGGAAAAAGAACGGGGACCGGAGCCTTCCACAATAATGGCATAAAGACATGACGTGCTAAAGATATGTCCAATTCAACTGTCCATAAGACACTGCCAGGCTTCTTCCTTAGCTGCAAGTCATGTTAACCTCAAAACAGCTATGCAGCAGAATGCAATGAGAACTAATTATCACTTAGTCATGAACATTGGTAGGCGGATTTAAAATCAATATCAAACTGACCTGATGAAAGCGAGTCCAGGAACTTTCGGACCGACTCATTGTTCAGAATAGCTTCCCAAATAGCTCTATCACAGGCTAGAGAGATTACTAGTCTCTACAGGAAAACAACAGTTTCTAGTGAATGCTCAGCAGGAATGAAACATATGAGTTCACAGAACACTACATGGAATTCAATGTTTTTATGATTCCAAAATTCTGTTCAGATATTACAATGAGCTCCAAATATATAAAAGCCAAGCTCGATATTGTTTGTAAGCAGGTAAAATGATTCACCTTAATAGACGGTTCTGTTTGCAGCAAATGCAAAGCATAGTTAACCCTCCCAAGTCCTGCGGAAATCAGCAATCTTGAGTCACATCCAAGCAATTGCACCCAGTTTCCGTCTGAGGCTGATGAAGAAACCCTCTGCAGAAAACTGAATAGATAAAGAAACTTCAATTAGTGCAAACCGTGTAAGTTCAAACACTATTCTCCTGCTTTAGCTAGTAGCCCACGATTCCATTGATTTCCACATCCGTGCGCCATAGCTCATGACATCAGTTTCCCTAACAGGTAGAAGGAAAATATTGTTCAAGGATTGTAGCACGATTATAGCGTCAGCGGTGCCAGAAATTTGGTTCGAACAATCTCTCAGATGCTGCTTCTTCATTCTCTCACAACTTTAACTCCTCCGTTCAAATCAATTCGCCTCTTCACAAAGTACTCCTCCCTTCTTTCCTTAAACCATATCTTTGCTAGTCCATCCTAATTCAAACAAATTAATCGCATAAAGCTCTGCTTAAATTCCCCATGGAACAAAAAATTGTACCAGTAAGCAAACCAAATCCAAACTATGAGGGGGAAGAAATGCAAACTCGCTCACCCTTGCAGAGCAGCAATTGCTCTCCCGATCTCCCCCTGTGATGGCACGGGACCGAAAACAGAAGATCCGGAAGACTCGACAGCTCCTGCTCTTCCTCCTCCATTAACAGGCTCCTGGCAGGTGCGGCAGGAAACTGATGTGAGAGATCTCAGGGGAGGAGAGCAGCTTGCCGAAACTGGTAAGATAGGATTAGAGTTTGGAGATGAAGAAGAAGATGGAGAAGGAAGGCCAGTGGACGGAGTCTGTGGTAGAAGAGTGCCCATGGATCCTTCCCCTATTTACTGCCTCCCCGGCTCACCCTTGTCTTGGTGTCTCTGTCTCTCTTTCACTGCAAATCTCGTTGATGAATGATGGCTGAGCAGTTACTATAAAAATGGGTCAGATCCGTATGATTTTTCCAGGGCTTGTTAAAACAAATGGTAAAAAAAAAAAAAAAGTTAGTAGGAATTTCATAATTATTGATACAGTAAAATATTATTTTAATTTTTAAATTTGTAGTAAATTATTAATTTAATTCTTGAAATTTAAAAGTCTTCCTTTCGGAAATGATGGGTGGGACCCGTACTTCGCTAAGATGTTAAGGGGATACTAAGTTGTGACATTCCTCAAAGTTTAAAAGCAACTATCACTGCTTCACTCAGAAGCTAACGAAACGTTTGATTCGCGTATTTTTACGTTCTGTGAAAAGTTGATATCATATGAAAATTTTGAAATGTGGTAAAATTTTTTTAGAATATAGATTGAAATTTGATATTGTGGTATTTGGAATAGTGTAAAGTTTATTGTAAAAATTTGGTGGACTTAGGTAAAAGGATTATAAAGTCAGTTATAAGTTGATGTATTTGAGAGTGCTGCATATTTTAGATGTAAAATCTTTACGCACTATAAAATTTTTAACCCATGTAATCTGATATTACATTTAACTTTGTAACCAAATACTGTAATCTGTTATATAAAGTGCAATGTAATATAAGACAACCGTGGGGACCAGCTGGGGAGCTAGAAATCATAGACATCGACCCATGGCTATTCCATTACACGACTTAAATAGAGCACTGAGGGATGGCCCATGGTTTTCTATGGGTGAGATTGCTGCAATTGTCCAAAGAATTGTACCACCCCAGTATACTAGAGAGGCAGTGAGCAAAATCAGACCACTCGTTGTATAAATTTCTGTTAAATCTTAACATGTGTAAATTTTTCACAATTTTTAAGAATTAACTTTATATATATTAAAATCCGAATGATAATTTAAATAACTAACTCGTTGCATATTACACAATAATTCGACACCCGCTACAAGGGTGGATTTTCTCACTGTGGCGGGATCTAGTGCAATTTACCCATGTTTGTGTGCAGATTGATTTGGGCAAACCATTCCCAGGGAGTAAGTAAAAAATCGGAAAAAACAGCGAAGACGACCACTAAAAAAAATATTTTTGAAAATCTACATGAAAATCGGTTACTTTCTAGGCGAGGGAAAACCGACCCAAGAAACTCAGGCCCTAACTCAAAAGAATGGCAGAGCTGAACTGCTCCAATGTCAAATTTATTGAGTATATATTTTTTACTGTAGAGTATTTATAATTAATTTTTAATACCTTAGATTAAAAATAGGGTAAATTACACTAAAATTCATGATATTTTCACTTTTTGTCAAATAAAGTCAAACATTTTAATTTTAAAATAAAAAATCACAAAATTTCAAAAATTTTCAAAATCGAGTCAAAATGTTAAAAGTTACTAAATTGAGTTAAACCGTTAAATGCTAACGTGTCAATTCCCACATGTCACTATTATAGACATGACTCTTCATAGTTGACTGATAAGTTAACATCAAGAGCAGTATCTCATTAATTGTGCACGGGCGATTGGGTATCAGGTTCCAATCATGGCAACCAGTTCACATTGAACATTATAATGAAAGAAAATAACCAATAGACATTTGATGGGCTTGTCGGAAATTCCATTTTAATTCGCTTGTCAAAGTTCGGTATTTCTCAACTAATCCAAGGTGAACTCAAAGGAAACAAATCAAGCAACAAGAGTAAGTATATTGCTGTCATTTTTAAATTTATCAATCAATTTTAGAGTGCTATGTGAATAATAGTGATAAATGATATATGTCACGTCAGTACTTAACAATTAACCTAACAGTTTTGCTTAATTTAGGAAAACTTTGAACTTTTGGCTTGATTTTGGAGAATTTTGAAACCTTGTAATCTTTTTATTTTAAAATTGAAATGCTTGGTTTGATTTGAGAAAATGTGGAATTCTCGTCGTTTTTTAATGTAAATTACTCTAAAAATAATACAATCTTGATTGTATAAATATTGTATAACATATATTTGACGTATAAATTTTATTAAATTTATTAAAATATCAAATTATCTAATTGAAGTCCTAATTTTAACCTAATTGTACGTGGCCTGAAAGGCTGCACCAAATCGATTGGTTTTTTATGATCCTAAATGGTTTTCAGTGTGATTCTTTTAAACTTGAAAAAATTGGTCGAAAAACATTTAGATCTAACTATTTACAAAAAGAATCCACCCGATCCGCACCACTTTCACCCCTACTCCCAAGGATCATTTGATTTGGGGACTGGAGACAGCCTCTATAGTATTTTGGGGCATTTACAAATTGTGTTTCCAACGTGGGATGGTAGTGTACTTGTCAGATGGTTAGAGTTAGTGGGGAGGATCAAAGGAGGAGATGGAGCATGACATGCAACCAACAAAAGAAGCACCGAGAAGAACAAGGCAACGACAGTCGAAGAGTTACTGCAGTTTGGATCGTGGACGATAAATACAATGCGGGAGAAATGGGCGGAGGTGACAGGTGAGGAAGAAAATGGAGAAGGATGGATAGGCCAGGGCCTATGAATGTGGCTGCAAGCCCAGTGCCGGGCATTCCTCGAGGAGTCCGAATGTGGGAGCACAATTGGGATGGGCCTAGACGGCTATAGAGTCGTGGATGTGAATTACGGGCAGACAGGACCCACGGTCAAGAAAAATTGGAAGGTGGGAACTCAAGTAGAGGCCCGGAGGAAACGGAATCTACAGCTCCAGCTAGGGATATAACTGAGATGAAATAATTTGTGAATGGTTTAGACTCGGCTCAGTGAAATCTCAAATTTAACTAGATCTTAACGAGTTCGAGCTCGGTTCCACTCAGGTTGGCCGATTTAAATAGTCGAGTCAAGCCTAGTATTATTCAGCTTGATAAACTTGTGAGCTCAAACAAACTTATATTTTTATATTATACTAAAATAATAGTTATTATTTACTTATAAAAAATTAAAAAGTCATAAAATCTGGTGTATCACCTTATTTTTCCAGTTTCTATTTAGAACTTTTCTCCTTTATTTTCACTCACTTACGAAACTCCGCTTGTAGTCAATTCTCTTGCTCCTCCCTACCCTCGACAATTGTCACATCTGCCCATCTACTACACTAAGCTCATATAGGCTTGATGAACCTTTGTTTATTATGAGAAGCCAAGCCTAAACTTGAAATATTAGTCGTACCCAAGCTCGAGTACTGGCCCAATCTCCCAAGATGCTAAACGAGCCAAACTTAAAATGATATATTTCAAGTTCGGCTCGGATTGATTACATCGTTAATCCCTCTTTCTATTGAAATTCCTAAATGAGTTCCTTTCTGTGACTACAATAAGGCGAAACATAGTTGTGAAAGTAGTAAATCAGGAAATGGGCCAGAAGCACGGATCAGCAGAGAGGGATAACGACCTAATTTGGAGGCTCATGAACCCCCAATCCCTGGAGAATGTAGTTTGTGCTACGTTACCACACTACTTATGTTGCAATACCTCCTAATTAAATTTAGTTAGTTTTAAAATTTTCTTACACAAAACTTAAAAATTTCAAAAATAACTCTAAAAATAATTGAATTTTATTAGATAGTGTTACCACGCAAGTATTGTCACTTGGTTACACCGTTTCATAAAATACTTCCTCCAATCCCAGACAGATGGTTGATAATCTAGGGGAAAAGCTAGAGAAAAGTAAAAGAAATTTCGCTCGACGTGGTAGTATGACCCCTGTCTCCAAACAACGAAAACTATCCCCCCATGGGCACCAATGCTAGGACTATGGTGCTACCAATAATTGTAATCGTTGACTTAGTAGGTCTCCAACATCGGGTAAGCATACAACTAGTTTTGATGACTACAATGACATCGACTCTAGCCAACACTTACTGCACAATGCATGGAGGGACACCCCGACCGACAGCCGGAGCACGCGGGATTAGTTCAACTAATCATTTATTGAGAGATTCTTACATGAGCCGAGCTCACCATAGCAGGCATGAACCTAGCCAATGGTTGTTTGACACTGTGAAGTTTTCATGCGGCGCACAAGAGGTTGGGCTCACGCGAAATTTCTACCAGACCCATAAGAGATTGGAACCACGTCCATTCCAAAAACTCAAGCTGACAGGTTAGTGGTACTCATTTTTTTATAAATCAAGTTTCAACTCATTATACATATCAGCAAAAAGAATAATATTATGATTTTTTACCTATTTAAAATATTCATTTTTTTAAAAAATAATGTGACCCCTTTGTGCTTATTTGTTAAACAATCGTCAAACATGTTTACTACATCATCAATGAGCTCGAGTCACTTCGAATTTCCCCCAATCAACCATCCATCACAAATAAACCCGAACCGGCCCTTAATAAGAGCTTTGATCCCCGAAGGTTCATATGATATTAGAGAGAAATAGCAGGGAAAGTTCGTGGTGACAAGAATGAAACTGATGAAGATCCCGACAACGAGGGAATACCATGCACCAGCACCAATCAACCATCTGTCTTAAACAAATCCAAACCTCCGCTTAATAAGAGCTTTGGTCCACGAAGGTTCATAAGATTTTGGAGAGAACAGTAAAAAGTTCGGTGGTGACAAGAATCAAATTGATGAAAATCCCGATAACGAGGGAAGTACCATGCACCAACGCTACCGTCACATGCTAGCCGAAGCAAGGGGAGGAAACGATTACTGACAGGTTGGAGATGTATCCACTGGGCTTAGTGAATCTTCTAATCTACCCCTACTATCTTTTGACTTAATGGATCGAATGAGAACAGTTATGACAACATTTTTGAAACCACAAGATTTCATTTGGTTACACACTTATGGAACCGTCGGAGGTTGTCCAACTACGGATGGCAACTTTGCGTCCAACCATGAGGCTCGACCCACCACAACCTGGTTTGGGGCGAGTCCAACCCCCGACCCATGCACGAGTCTGGGTGGGCCAGGTCTCTCTTTCAACTCACCTGCCTATCCTGCACCTTTTTTAATATCATATTATATAATTATATTTAAAATTAACTTTTATTTAATTTATAAAAACTTTTATCTTAAAAAACTGAATGGTATTTGTTCCATTATATTAAAATTGTCTAAATTTTAGTTATATTAACTTTATTTAACTATCTTTTTTAAATATTAAAAAATGTTATTAAAAATATGTGAATTCACATTATACTTTAAATTACTTTTAGTATAAAATTTATTAATTACTTTTATAAATTGGGTCAAAATGAGTCAGAACGAATCATTCACAAGGTGTGAGTGGATCCAAGTTTTTAAAAACTCGTTTGGCCCAGGCCCATTACCATTCTTTTGACCAAAATGCATTGAATTCTGCACAGGGTTCGATCAATACTCGTCGGCCTTATGTGCTGATTACTGAGAAAAGGCTTGAGTAAGATAGAGCAAGGGATATGGCAAGTTGACTGAATTTTGACGGTTATGAGGCAATAGGCCATCGAGGTGGAGTTGTGCTCCTATGGAAATTAGATTCGGTGCTTATCCACACAATGACTTCCATATAGCAAGAAATACACATGATGGTGGAAGAATATAACTACAACTTTAAATGGTTATTTTAGTAATTTATGCCAGTCCCAGACCAGTCCAAAGGATAATTTTACGGGAGAACTTAGAAAATGTGGCAAATGTCCCAGTGTACCCTGGGCAGCAGTAGGTGGCTTTAAAGAGCTCCTAATTTTTTCATAAAAAATGGGAGGAAGTCCCGTGGATCAAAGTAGAGTTTTGAGGTTTGCAAAGCATTAAATAATTGTGAATTTAAGAGTGACCATGAATTATGTGGATGAATCTTTATTTTTTTTATACGTCATGTTATTAAACTTTTATGTTTTTACTTCTTTAATCGTACTATTATTTTTTCACATTAAAAAGTAATTGATTTCTTAGAAAATTAAAAATAAGGGAAAACAAATGAAAATGAAAAATGGTAGTGGAGTGTCGCCTTTAGCCACATCCCCTAAAAAATCGGGACTCATTCTTATTTAAGAATTTATTGGTGGACACCATCCATACATTCTGGACAAGAATAAGTCATTAATTTAAAAGAAACATTCCTCGGTAATGACAATTTTCTTAATCAGGGATGGTACCATCGTGCTTTTTTCATTATGCACATTTTTCCTTTTTTTTTCATAAAATATTTATGTTAAAAATATAATTTTTGGATGGCAAATACATTTTGGATTGAAAATGTAATAGTAAGATCAAAGTGGTAAAATATAAAATTTCAAGGTAATAATGATAAAAAGTAAAAATTTTGAACGAAAATGGTAAAAGTTTAACCGGTTGAGAATTAAAAGTATCATTTGTCATTTCTCAAAAACTTGCACCCTTAGATTTTCTAATAAATTTGGAAAAAAAAATCATTGAAAGAAGAGTATTCAAATGTTTTGAGGAATGAACAGAACCGAGATTACAAAAGTCTCTGTCAGACGAGGTAATTAGCTGTGAAAGGAACAAAAATTCATTTCATGGCTCTACATTATTCAATAGACCTAGACGTAACACTAAAAGTTCATGTATGAGAAATGGAGCCGGTAAAGGTGCTTTGACCAAATCTAAGTGGAGAACTGGGTCCAAGATTTCCAGTCAGAGATAATCATGGCCGACGTTGCCATATATGGGGGACCAGCCTTAGTGGAGCCTACCAACTGAAATGACTTAGGCTCAGGGGGCATCTGTCTCTCGGGAGAAATATAGGCTGCCGTGAAATGTCCAAAACCATTGAAAGCTACCCAATGTTTTTCCGTAAATTTTGGAACATTGTAGGGGATTCTCGGGTCACACAACGTTGGCAGATGCAACATCTCCATCCGTAACCCTCCATCTATGTCTCCCCATCTCTCCTTCGTTTCCAGTGGTTGCCACAGCTAGTCCACCAGGCAGTGATTCCAGAAGTTACTCCTCTTCTCCTAGGTTGATTTTTTTTGGTGTCGCCATGGGTTTGAGGTGTTTTAATCTGTCGCTAGTAGTTAGATCTCGTTCCATTGTGATGCTTTTGGTTTTAGTGCTTCAAGTGCTCTGCTATCCCTTTTTTTAAAAAAAATAATTTCCGAAGTTCTTCTCATCTTCCTCTTGGCTTGATTTTTTGGTGGCGCGATGGGTTTTAGGTTGTTCTCGTTCCATGGCATACTCACTCTTTTTTCAATGAAATAAGGAGTAAGCAGAGAAAGAGGGTTTAATACAGTTGGTACGGCTCTCGCTCAGTAACCTGGAGGTCCTAGGATCGATCTCACCAGTGGGACTTTCTATGCCCTTTTATCCCCTTCCTTCTACCATTTCTAGGGCTATTTACCTCCTATGTACACCAAAAAAAAAAAAGAAGCATTATAAAGGATAAGCTTGGAGATTGATTACGTGGGGTATTCAAGCAGTCCAATTTCCAAATAGAATGGCGGTGATAAATTGAAGATGAGAATTGTTAATTACCAAAAAAAGAAAAAAAAAAGATGAGATTTGGTGATCAAGGGAGAGAGTAAAGGCATATAAACTTGGATGCATGGCCGATAGCCCGATACAGATAAAGAAAATTAAAGCTTAAATTAACTTAAATTGTTTTGAAAAAAAAATGCTTGCACCCCATTTTTGGCAATAACCTAACACTATTATTATGAATCAGCTTAAGCCCATCGAATAAAAGAGATGGACTATGGGGAGTTCCTACTGGGCTACATGAATTGGGCCCAACTCTGTCAGGTGCTCTGTCTCCCAAAGAACTCAACCCGCGCTATCGTGCCGGGCCGCCCAATAAAAAACCATGTCGTGCTCGGGCTGCCTGATATCGTGCCATGCTCTTTTCGTGTCATGCCTGCCAGCCCGAATTGCCACTCTTAAGACTCGCTAGAGAAAGGTCTAATGAATTCTAAAATAAATGTCAATAGGCTTGTGTGCTACAAATTTCGTGTCTGCAAACTTTGGACAAGAAAAATGAGCAAATAAATTAAAATTTTATTAATTTCGTGGGAACAATTTCTCTAATGAAATTTTACAAAGAAAATATAGAAAATGATCTCCTCTGATTCTCTTTCTTGGTTGGTCTTGAGCGGGGCCGGAGAAGCGTAGTCTCGATAGAGGAAAGTTGTGGTCCACCAGGGCTTTTGAGCTTGATCCAGCGGGTTCGATGAATCTCGAGCAAGAAGCCTCAATGGCTTGGTCTCGGTCGAGAGATGGGTCCGATCAAATCTCCAGAGAGAAAAGCCTCATGGCTTAATCTCAATGGAGAGCTGGGTCCAATGAAATCCCGAGAGAGAGAAGTCTCAATGGCTTGATCTCAACAATTGAGAGCTGGTGGTGGAATCAACGGGGCCTGGGAGCTTGATCCGTTGGGTCTGGCTTGTGGCTCGAGTGAGTGCTGGCACTGACGGGGCTTGGAGGCTTGATCCGATGAGTCCATGCGAAGTCTTCCGAGTGTCTTTCCAAATTGGCAGAGTTTTGGCGAGTTCTGAAGAGTCTCGATTTCGGCAGAGATTCTTCAAGCTTTTGCACCTTCTCTTATATTCTCTATGTCGATTTCTGAAGAGGAGCCTTCTATTTATAGAGGAGAGGAGCTGATGCGTCAATCCTCGTGCTTGAATCTGATTGATTGATCCGAATCGATCCTGACCGTTCATCTTGATTTATGGATAATTATCTGATTTTGTTTGTAGATAATATCCATTTGTAGAGATATTTTATATCTCTCCAGATTCTAATAGATAATATCTATATGTTTTTTTAGATAATATCCACTAACTGGAGATATTGTGTATCCTCTAGATTTTCTATAATATCCTATATTTATTTATACAAGATATTATACATATTATCTGAAATTATATTTATTTATTCCAGATAATATCAAACATATCGATTAAGCACAGATATTTTACTATGATTACTGATAATTTCTCAATGACACGTTTTGTGTATGTACGTATCGAGAAAATTGTGCAATGTAATTTATCCGAGACTTTAATACCATATTTAATTGGGCATTTAATATGTCAGATAAGTGAGGTGGCAATTTGTGATTGGCTGCGATTTTTCGAGTTCTACAAATGCCCCCTCGAGACTTGCGCATGACTCATTTTGACCGAGTGTGATGTGAGCACGTCTCCAAATTTTCTCGGACTTTCAATGCAAGGCATCTCTAGTTATGCTTTGTACGCGGCCGATTTCCATTTCTTAATTGAGGGCCTCCTTAGCTTGGCAAGATTTCACGCTCGTGCTTCTGGAATTGGATGTCCATTGGGTAGTTTTCCTTGAATATTTTCATCGAGGAAGGTAATTTGTGGTTCAGGCCCAAATCATAAGGAATTCCTTGATATCTAGGTTTTCAAGAAAAATATACGAGTAAACTCCAAGAAGCATCTCGTTGATATTGGTGAATCTTTTCTTGTTCTTTTTTTTTAATGCCAACCATCACATCATCTCTGATTTTCTGCAATGAACCATCGAAACTACCCAAAAATCCAAAAGATATTTGAGAAGTTTGCCTCTGATTCTTTTTTTTTTTTCCCGTAATTTGGATCCTAATAGATGCAATCGTGATCCTGCTTGCCACTTAAAACGGGCACCACGTCACTTATATAAACACATTTGTCCCCATAAGAGTCCAAAGGTGCATAAGTCCCCATCTTGATCAATCCACGCTTCAGTTGCACGCCCCTGATGCCACCCAATTGAACTAACGGGAACAGCACCTTGGGCTGATCAATCCACGAGATTTCAAACTTGTGCCTCTTGACAAGTCGGCACGCCCGGACTAGATCTTTTATTTGTTTCTCTCTTCTTCTCCTTTTTTTTCCCTTCAGTATTAGATATCATCCATAACTAGTCTCTCTCAGTTTGATGCAGGATTGCTGAATTGCTTGCTTTAATTCATCACCATCTTCGAGTTTCATAGCCGACATGGCTGTGTCAAATTAGGTGTTGATGGCACGTCATCCATACGAGACAAAATTTTCCTCTTGAATTTCTTTTTGCCTCCGATCTGGATTCCTAAGAACTCATCTGCGTGAGAATTGACAAATCTTGTTGCAGTTGACAGGTGTAAGCCTCTCTCTTCCCCTTTTATTCATCTGTATTCTTCGATGACAGAACAAAGTCGCTCTTTTTTTCTTTAATCTTCTTCATGCAATCAAAGTTGCGCGCATCACATACATACATATTGTGTTCTACATGCATGCGCCTGTGTTTTCATGCAATACATATATGTATTATTTTGTGCATACATATATAGTCATTATAATCCTTACGCGTGTAGTAATACATATACGCACATGTTGCTTTTGTGCATAAAATTCTGTTTATTTCCACCTCAAGTATGCACAGGGTCTCATGTGTTAGGTGATTGCGTTGACTTAGCTTGTAAACCATCTAGGGTCAACTTGACTCTATGGTCTACTCAAGGCTAACTTGGTGTCGATACCTTTCATCGCCATCTTGAGGAACAGGCTTGGTCATCAACGTGAGGAGGACAAGCGTTTCGTGCCGACTTAACCTATAAGTTTGTTCGGGGGCAACTCGACTTAGGTTGACTTGACCTTACGATTTACTCACGGTGAACTTGGTGTCAACGCACTTCACCATTGCCTTAAGGGCCGAACTCCGTCTTCTCTGCAAGGAGGACAAGCGCTCGTGCTAACTTAGCTCGTGAGTTGTTTGGGGTCAACTTAACTTTAGTTGACTTGACCCTACGGCTTACTCACGGCTAACTTGGTGTCAACGTGCCTCTCCATTGCTGGTGAGGACTACACTCCATTGTCACTACAAGGAGGATGAGCGATCGTGCCTACTTAGCCTGTAAGTCGTTCGAGGTTAAGTTGACTTTAGTTGACATGATCCTACGGCTTACTCACTACTAACTTGGCATCAACATGCTTTTCAATTATTCATGAGGACCACACTCCATCGCCGCTATGAGGACAAAAAGTGTTCACGCTAGCTTAGCCTATAGGCTCATCCGGGGTCAACTTCATTTTTAGTTGACTTGTCCAACGGTCTACTCACGATTAACCTGGTGTCAACGCACTTATCATCACTTAGAGGATGACAGGCGCTGCTTCACCATCATTATGAGAAGCACAAACACTTGCATCATCTTAGTGAATGGGAGTTGAAACAAAATTCGACAATGATCCCCCTTTCTTACCATGCCTCGACCGTGAACGCTTTTTTTTTTTTTTTAATTATCTTTCATGATTGTCACACTTATGTTTTCCTTCTCTTTTTATTAGGTACTAATGGTGACTTTTAAGAATTTTACAAAGCGTGATGGGCAATATCTTGCCATCGTGAACCATCTTGGAGACAAGCAGGAGGGTTGCCTTAACCTACTTGTTGATCGAGCGCTTGGGAGCAATCTTTGATATAGCTCCATTACTCTCGAGGAATTTGGCCACCAACCACAATGGACTTATTAAGCATCAATGGGTCCTGACAAGTCCTTAAAAGGTTGGTTCTTGCACTCACCTTTGCATAAGTTGTCGCCTGAGTCGAGTTCTCGCACCACTTTGAGACAGTGAATAATCTCTGGAGACGCCTCGTGGGGTTCACAATTTAGGCCGACTGGCAAGTTCACTTATGCCCCCAACTACTGGGAATGGCTTGAATGTGTTCTGGTATGGTGCAATGAGCTATGAAACAAAACAAAGCTTCAACATGCAATCACATGCTCCTTATACACATATGATCATAGTATTGACATAATCCTTGCCTTTTGTGAAACATGGTGCGCGGACACCAACATTGCAGAGAATTCACAAGGGTCGATATCAATATCCCTTTATGACATCGGGCTGCTTGGAAAACTCCCCATAACCGGCCAGATGTATGAGGAAACGGTACCTGGGCACCGTGAGCTAACTGGTAACGATAGGAGTCATAGGTTCTTACCAGAAACTTGTGAATAATTGTTTGTTGCCTTTCATAAACTTTGCGAGAGTAAAAACAAAATTCCACATGTCTCAGCCATTGGGTGGATAAATTTCTAGTATTGAGGAAGAACACGTTATGCGAAGCCTCTGCCTCGAAGAGTGCACAAGTTCTGTTTTGAGGAAACATATAACCCATCTGGCCATCTTCCAGACATGGGAGACTAGACTCGTGAAGAAGAAGATGCTTTCTGTGAGTTAAGTGTTGAGACACGCTTGCGTTCGGAGACATATCTTGCTGCCTTCCTCACTTTTTGGCTTTCTATCTTCGTCTTCCCTCAAAAAACTGTTGGAGTTATCCGCCCTGGGACTTTCAAGGTTGCTAGCTTACTTGCACATGGTAGGTCTTTTTGGCTTGGTATCCCTGTGTTGGCACAGATTTATCACGGGTTGGGTACTATAGCCCGAGCTCCCATTGCGGGTAAAGCTGAGGCATGTCTTCCTTTCCATTACATTTATGGGTGGTTGGTGTATTACTTCTCAACCCACTTCCCCTCCCAAGCAAGATTCGCGGCCCTTTAATGTGCCAGTACTCAAGTGAGGGTGGCGCAAGGTCCTATTCTGAATGCAGTGCTTGGGAGTTGATTCATGAAGGGTCGGCTATCCAGTGGTTTCCTTATAAGGTTAAGAGACCACTTCGTGTTGTAGACAAGAAAATGCCCTCGTATCGCCATCATCTTTTTTATGAGCATACGCTCATACTACTTGACTTTGAGGAATGGTGACCATTTCATCGTGGAACCTTATAGCCCATGGTACTTTGCTCACTAGTTAGGGCTTTGTCAGGACACGACAGGAAATTTGAAGATGGTGTTCACCTATGGATGAGATCTACCAAGCTCGAGACATTCTCTGAGGCATATTTCCTAGAACTTTTCGAAGATCTCAAGAACTGTACTAGTGCAAGATACGAAGGTCGGAGACACCATTTTAGCTTGCCTATTTTGGATGGTATAGACACACTAATTGCTAGCGTATCATCCCAAGTGTTCGCTGGTAAAGGAGATGCAAACACAGCAAGAGACAAGAGACCGGTTCCCATTGGCAACTCTAGAACTTCTAGCAATGCTCCAACTCCCCTCGGTGATAGTCTCAACCCAAGTAAAGGTTCTAGAGGGGAAGGTCAAGCCTCTAAGAGAATGTCAAGTATGGTACTGATGTCACTCTTTTTGCAATATATCCCTCAAAATGAAATTGTGCTAATCCTTCCCAATTTCATAGGGATAGTCGAGGATGAGGATAATAGTGACGGTGGGAATTGCCACTTCAAGAGGACGAAGTGGAAACTTCATGGTTCTGAAGGAGTTAATGTAGATTCGCATCACTCATTTCCTCTTGTCCCCTTCAGCAACCTGAGCATAGCCTTCAGACCTGCTTAGATCTAGATGTGGATGATATCTTGGAAACCACCGAGTTTTCAGTTTCCAAGCCTTACCCCCTAAATTTACAAGAGAGGGCTAATAGCAATGAGAATGGGGATGTGAAGTCACGGCCAGCTATTGCTCACAAAGCAGATGAAGGTATTGATAGTATAGATCCTCAACCCGTTCGTGATGTCAATGCACATGCCACCATCGTGATTTTAGATTTGCACCAAGTTGCCCCTGCCATATGATGTGATGCCTCGCAATTTTTGGTTTTCACAGTAGATGATGTTTTAGCAGCAGGTGAACGAGCTCTAGCTTCAATCTTGTGGGACAACGTTCACAAGAAGCTAAAGTGCTTGTCTCCTGATGAGGCCCATTTACTCCGAGGTTAAATTACGAAGGTGTTGATGAGAATCCAAGAGATCTCCTCCGTGGACTTTGCTTCAGTGTGCAAGGATGTGGAGAACTACTTAGACTGTGCGAGTCATCTGGCAACTTTAGAGGGTTCAGTAGGTGTTAAACCCTCGATTGCCAAGCACATTGAGCTTATGATGGCAGTTGAAGCACAATTTTCCCAGAAGACGACATTAGAGGAGGAGGCAGCTAAGCACTTGAAGGCCCTCATCATCGCATGTGATAGCATATCTTCAGAACTTGCCATTTTTAAAGCAAAGGTGGAAGAAAAAGCCAAAGAATTAGAGGATGTTAACACACTCGTCCAAGAGGCTTCCAATGAGTTAGAAGTAAGGCAAGCCGATACCTCTGCTATCAGGGTTGATATGGAAGCTATGAGGACTGAGCCTCATATGTTTGAGGCAGAGGCGAACTCGCTGTGGGAATTGAGTGAGCTGGTGAGGGCGAAGAGGGAAGCTTTGAAGAGCCTTGAGTGGCAACTATAGGTCTCCCCTTTTTTTAGGAATATCTAGGCCTTTTTCTTGTAACTTTGGATTTGACAAGTTGAATAAAGTGCATTTTTTACCTACAAATTTATCCATCAGTTGCTCATCAATGAATGTTCAAGCTTGTATCAAGACAAGAATCAACCCTTATGTTTTTTTTTTTTAATAATGTGACCGAACCTTGACCAATGTGGCCAAGACTGCCTACGTACCCTTGTGAGGGATTAGGTCATGACGTAGTTCAAGAAAGAGTTTTTTTTTTCATGATGTGATTGAACCTTAACCAGTGTAGTCAAGGTGCCTGTGTACCCTCGTGAGGGATCAAGTCATTACGTAGTTCAGTGAAGGGGACATTCAGAGATGCTTTACACATAGTAGCGCTTTAGAAACCTTCCGTTGATAGGGCCAATCTGCAAGCCATCTTTGTCGACCAACTTGTAAGCTCCATTCGTGTATACCTCTTTAACAATGTATGGGCCATCCCACTTAGGAAGAAACTTGTTCTTTGTGTGGTGCGCAACAACAATGGGTCTTTGCATTGCGAGGACTAAGTCCCTAACTTGAAATGAGCATATGCGAAGATGTTTGTTGAAGGACTTAGACATCCGAGCTTGGTAGCATTCAAGACGTTGCTGAGCATCGAGCCTTTTCTTGTCTAATGTCTCTAGCTCTTCGAGTTGTAACTTTGCATTTTCTTCACTTGTGAGCCCTTCTTGCATCGCTATTCTCAAAGATGGGATCTGACGCTCTAGTGGGAGAACAACTTCAACCTCGTATGCCAACGAATAAGGGGTGGTCTGTGTCAGGGTTCGAAATGTTGTCCGATATGCTCATAGAGCTTCACCAATCTTCTCATGCCAGTCTCTCTTTGACTTGTCAACTATCTTCTTGAGGAGACTACAGAGAGTTTTATTGAACACTTCAGCAAGTCCGTTTGCTACTATGTTGTAGGCGGAGGAGTTGTATTGCTTGAAGCCAAAGTTTTCACAAAGTTTGTCCATGGCCTTGCTGTAGAATGGCCTTCCATTGTTGGTGACAGTATACCGAGGCACACCGTATCTAAATATGATGTTCCCACGTTTGAAGTTGAACACTGTCTCCTTTTTCACCTCACGAAATGGGGCAGCTTCATCCCACTTGGAGAAGTAGTTGTAGTAGCAAGGATATATGCATGCCCACCGGATGACTTTGGCATCAACGGTCCGATGACATCTAAGCCCCATGCTTCAAAGGGCCATGAGGCAATTGTGGGATGCAGCGGTTCTGGTAGCTGGTGAATAAAGTTTGCATGGACTTGACATGGTTTACACCTCTTTGCATAGTCCATGTAGTCCTTCACCATGGTAGGCCAATAGTATCCCATCCTCTTGAGTTGGAAGTGGAGTTTCGAACCTGACTGGTGAGCCCCACAAACTCCAGAGTATGCCTCTTTAATGCCTTGGAAGCTTCATCATCACCAAGGCTCCTTAAGAAGATGCTATCAAAAGATCACCGGTAAAGGTTCCCCTTCAAATAAATAAACCGAGGCGCATGATGTTTTATGTCAGTTTTATGCTTGGGCTTGTCTAGTAACTTGCTGTGTTCCAATTAATCAATCAAAGGCTGTTGCCAATCTTCCTTATCAATTTTGTAGACCGACGTTGCTCTACATTCATCATCACCCTGAGCATCATCCACTATAGGAACAACCCATCTTTGGCATATCGAGACCTTCATTTCTTCTCCTGTCAGGGCAGACGCCAAGCAAGCAAGTGCATCAGCTTGCTCATTCGATTCCGAGGGAACATGTGCTAACATGAAATGTTCGAATTGCTGAAGGAGTTTGCTAGTATACTGAGCAAATGGGATCAACTTGGGCTTCTTCACCTCGTACATCGAGAGGAGTTGATTCACGACTAGCTTGGAATCCCCGAAGATTTAAGCTCAGTAATATTCTTTTCTACTGCCATCTCGAGTCCAAGAATTAGTGCTTGGTACTCGGCAACATTGTTGGAGCACCTTTCAGTAAGGGCAAAAGCATAAGGCAACACATCCCCTTCCGGAGTGACAAAGATGACTCCTGCCCCTGCACCATGTCTGCTTGCTACTCTGTCGAAGTACATTCTCCAGGGTGGTGTCAGCTCAATGAGCATAACATCCTCGTCAGGTAAATCATCCGAGAAGTTCCAAGTATTGGGAATCGGATGGCGAGCAAGGAAGTCCGCAAGAGCTTGCTTTTAATTGCCTTTTGAGGTACGTAGACAATTTCGAGCCCTTGGAACAACAATGCCCACTTCCCTACTCGTCCTGAAAAGTCAAAGCGGGACATGATGTACTTGAGAGGGTTTACCCTTGAGATGAGTCGAACTGGATGTGCTTAAAAATAATATCACAGCTTTTGGACAGAAAATCAAGTCCAAACATATTTTCTCGATTGGCGTGTAATTAATTTCTGCCACAGCCAAGGTCCGACTCAGGTAATAAAGGGCACTCTCCTTCTTTTCCTCATTTTCTTGTGCGAGGAGGACGCCCAAGGAACGCTCTTGAGCTGAAAGGTAGAGTATGAGTGGTCGACCCGGTATTGGAGCTTGTAAGGCAGGTGGCCAAAGCAGATATTCCTTTATACACTGGAAAGTATTCTTGCAACCATTGCCCCAGACGAAATCTACATCCTTCTTCATGAGTCGATTGAAGGGTTGACAACGGCCTGCAAGGTTGGAAATGAAGCGACGAATGTATGCGAGCTTCCCTTGTAGGCTTTTGAGCTCATGAAGGTTCCTTGGCTCGAGCATTTTTAAGATTGCATCAATCTTTGAAGGATCAATCTCGATTCCACGATGCTAAACAATGAACCCAAGAAACTTGATGGATGTGACCCCGAATGCGCACTTCAAAGGGTTCATCTTGAGCTAGTAACAATGCAGATGGTTGAACACTTTTCGAAGATCTGTTTAATGTTCTTCCCTTTGCTTGGGCTTCACAACCAAGTCATCAACGTAGCACTCAATATGCTTGTGAAGTATATCACTGAATATTTTCTGCATCACCCTTTCATATGTTGCCACTGATTTTTCAATCCAAATGGCATAACTTTGTAGCAATAAATGCCTTTTGGAGTCCTAAATGTCGTTAGCTCTTCGTCTTTTGGATCCATGAAGATTTGGTTGTAACCAGACATCCCATCCATACAGGACAGGGCTTCATGAGTCGTTTCATCAACCATGATCTCCGTGATGGGTAACAGAAAGTCATCCTTAGGACACGCATTATTGAGGTCATGAAAGTCCACACAGATGTGAATTTGGCCGTTCTTCTTTCTCACTAGAACAATGTTTAAAATCCAAGTGGGGTAAGGAACCTCGCGAATGAACCCTGCTTCAATCAACTTATCTACCTCAGTCGTTATTTGAGGTAGTAATCTGGGATGGTATTGCCTCAGCGCTTGTTTGATTGGTCACACTTCGTGTTTGATGGAGAGGCGATGTACTATGACCTTTGGGTCCAACCCTGGCATCTCTTGATAGGACCATGCAAAGACATCCCTATACTCAGCCAAAAGTTTGATGTAAGCGTCTTCCTCTTCTGGACTTAGGCTTGCACTGAGGAAGATCAGGCGTTCTTCCTCTGTCCCTAAGTTGACTTCTTTCAACTCATCGACAGTAGCTTGCCCTCCTTCTTCCAAGGCATCTGGGGCCTCCTCCACTTCTGCCCGTCCAGTCTTGTCCTCATTAGTGTCTTGGGTGGTGACATGACAAGAAGACATGGCCTCATCATTGGTGGCTTGACTACACCCCTGATTTGGTTTTGTCAATACTACCACTACTACCACTCGGGTGTTTTCCCTTAGTGTCTTGTAGACTACCACATCTAACTCCAGGCGCCTCTTCATCCTACACGAGATAGTGCTTCGAAGCGACTTTGTTTCAATGGACAAAAGTTCTGCACTCTCGCTTTGCCCCCTTGTCATTCCAGCAGTTTGGCAAGCTTGTGGGGTTGTTCCCGACCTTTGCCTGATCGGCCTCCTGGTTTCCCGAGTTTTAGTTTCCTCGGGGGTCTCTCCTAGTCTATCGAAGACCAATGACGGCTTAGGATGCTTGCCTAAATGATCGAACTCAGAAGGCCATGTAGATAGCACTGGCTCTGGCTCCGGCTCCGGCTCTGGCTCTGGCTCATGTTCTCCTCTACAGAGATATACTTTGTAGAGGCCTTCCTTATAGGGAAGCGTATGGGTTCAGATGGAGTATAACCCACCAGCTCGTGAGCTTCCAACAGCGTACCCCTACTCCTTATGCAGCCTATGTCTTGGTCAACCCTCTCGTGCTGGATGTGCTGGCGCTTGTGTTGGACCTTGATAATGATTTCATATCTTGGTCATACCTAGCCTTTGCAAGCAGCTTGTAAGCATTGGGGTCGAATCCATCTTGACGCTTTGTAGGTAGCGACCCTTGTATAGTGTGTGGTCCCTACGATGGTCGTCTGAACCCTTTCAAGGAAGGACTAGAAGATTTGATTGCCTCAATTTTTGTGAAAGGCAGGTTCAGCCTTTCCAAGCCTTCAATCTTCAAATCATTGCTGTGTGTGAAGGGAGACTCGCCTTCCTTACTTTGTCCCTTTGGAACATACCACAAGACAAGCAGTTGCTTCTTTTCCTTAATGCCTGGCTCACCTTCCTTCTTAGTGCTTGAGGAAGCATCAAATGTCGTTGCCTTCTTCATTGCCGGCTTTCCTTGTTTCAAGCCTTCAGCAACATCAGGTTATTGCAGCTTTTCCTTACCCTTCGAAGGCGACATGTGTTGTACCCATTCTGTTGCTTTGCTTTTGATATAAAATTTTGCATCAGCAAAGTGAGCTTTAGTTTCTGTAACTGGCTTGTCATCTGCGATAACCGTTTTCTGGTAGCCATCCTAGATGTACTTAAAACATTGGCGGAGGGTGGATGGTACTACTTCATGCTCATGAATCCAAGGTTGACCTAGGAGTAAGTTGTAGGTCATCTTCACATCTATCACATGGAAGAGCGAACTTGACTCCATGTCATCTATTAGCAAGTCAACTTTCAATTTGTCGATAGCCCTTTGCCCCCCTTGGTTGAAGCCTTGGATCATCGACCGATTGTCTAGGAGTTCGTCAGCTGTCACTCCTAGATTCCTCATGACTTGAGCGGGAATGATGTTCATCGCAGAGCCTCCGTCTATCAATATCTGATTCACTAATTGTCCTCGGACATAATCAGCCACAAAGAGTGGCCGATTGTGTGATTCAACTCTGAGAACAAGATCTTCATCGGTAAACGTGATTGCTTCAAGGCAGTCTGCCTTGGGAGTAGGACGAGAGATGTCAGCCTCACTTTTCTCCTTGTCCTCTTCACCAACAGTTTGGTTGCAAGAGGACGAGGAAGCCATTGCATCTCGCAGCTTCTTTGAAAGAAAGTCCCATAATGTAATCAAGACTCCTGCTTTCTGATGGACAGGCTCTTTGATATCAGCAAGCGTTTTAAGTGTTCCCTTGGAGGTCGGCTTCTTCTTTCTTTGAATTATTTTGGATCGAGCTTTTGGTCCCTTGGCTACCTTGCATGAAGCATGCTTTCATGCCTTTTGAGGGATTGGTGACTTTTGTGTGGCATGCCCCTAATTGTTTAGCAACAAATGTAGGAGGGGCTTCAAAGCTCTCCTCTGTCTCGTGACAAGGGTCCAACCCTCCTCATCTACCTCAACACGATCCACAACAACACATGTGGAGGGCCTGGCGACTGTTGTTGTCACTACTGCAATTGTGGAGCATCTCATGGGACTCGAGATGTGCAACGGGTAGGAATAAGCTACCTCAATCGGGACGGGCTGGTGACTGCCAAACCTAATGGCTGGTAAAAACACCTCCTCAGGTTCTTCCATCATGGAAATGGTGTTGCTAGTGGTCACGTCATCATCAAATGTGATCTTACCTTGGCGTGCCAAGTACATGATCTTTTTCTTCAGGACAAAGCACCTCTCCACAGGATGACTTACCAGGCGATGGTACATGCAGTAATTTGGGTCGTTTGTGCAACCCGCTTGCCACGGACTCTTCATTGGAGGTAGCTCAATAAGCTTCAACTCGAGCAAATGCTCGAGCATTCCTGCGACGTCGGAGTTCGGGAACTTGTATGTCTTGTTCTGCAACTCCTCTAGCGTAGGCTTTGTCTTTGCCTTTTGCTCAACCGGAGGAGCCTTCTCTTCCTTCTTTTTCTTCCCCGAGATCTTAACCGGGGCAATAGTAGCAACAATTAGAGCCTGTTTAATGTTGGTCTTGGAGGAGGACTTGTCCCACTTCTTCGTATCCTGGTGCTCCTTCGTCTTGCCAGGCTCGGGTACAGGTAGCCCTTGCACACCGCTGGTCCTAATGCTCAGCTCCATGTCGTGTACACGGGTTGCAAGCTCTTCAAACATGTGGGGCTTGATCCCTTGTAGGATGTAGCATAAGCCCCAGTGCATCCCTTGAATACACATATCGATGGTAGAAGCCTCGGATAGACGGTCCTTGTAATTGAGGCTCAGGTTCCTCCACCTCTGGAGGTAGTCTGTGACAGGCTCATCTTTCAGCTGGCGGGAGCTAGTGAGTTCCATCATACTCACTGTGCACTTAGTATTGTAAAACCTATTCAAGAATTCTCACTCAAGTTGTTCCCAGCTATCAATGGAGCTAGGCTCAAGGTCGGTGTACCACTCGAATGCATTGCCCTTCAATGAGCGAACAAACTGCTTCACTAGGTCTCCCTCAGTTCGTACATTATTGCAAGTCTCAATGAAATGGGTGACATGTTGCCTTGGATTGCCCTTTTCGTTGAACTATTGGAACTTTGGTGGCTGGTAGTTGGTAGGCATCCTCGTCATGTCAATCCTGTGAGCGTAGGGTTTGACGTATACAGTCATTGAGGAGCTACTCGCTTGTACTTAGCCCCTAAGGGCTTCTTTGATGATCTCCTGCAATTGATCTGTAGGGATGGAGCCATCAGCACCAACACGTAGCGTCTTCGTAGATGACGTTGTCGTTGTGACATCAGTGGTGACGCTTGTAGTCTGTCCTTTTGTAGGAGGAACCTATGGAGTCTCCACTGAATTTGGCGCTCTTGGGGCAGCTACAACAACTCTTGATGCATGCACTCGCCTTGAGGCATTGTTGTGTACTTCGCTTGATTCTTCAATGTTCTCAAGCCTATTCATCGGGTATGCAATCTGCAAATCGCACCCCTGAATGGTCTTCATCAAGCCTTCCAGCATCTTGGCCATGATGGAGACTTGCTCCTCGAGCGATGATGTGTTGTTGGTCATCATTGTTGGTAACAATCCTGTGTTGCGTGAGCGCTCAACATCAGTAGCTAGCATCTGAAGTGAAGGAGTGGAGTCATCACTACTTTGCAGGTCTTCAATGTCGGTAGCGACCTCCTCCTTTGTAGCACTTTGCTCCTCTTGCAGGAAATGTTGAGCCAGCACTTGCTCAACGAGGGCGGGCACATCAATGTCCACACCCTGTCCTGCCGGGGTTGATGAGGCACTAGGTAGGCTAGAGCCAAAGACAGGATTGGTCTTCATCGTCACTCCGCCTTGCACCATTGTCTCCCTAGCTCTGCTCTTGGTGTGAACCCTCTATTGGGTCTCCATAGTGCAATCTATAGCAGCAGCATCAGCACAGTTCTTGTCCTTCGAGTCAATGACAACGAACTTCCTTGGGGCCATAGCAGCTTTCAAGTTTGATCTTCGAAAAGAGAGATGAGAGGTAGAGAATTTCCCACCAAGCTTGCCAGAAATTTGTGCGCTACAAATTTCAAGTTTGCAAACTTTAGACAAGAAAAATGAGCAAACAAATTACATTTGTATTAATTTCGTGGGAACAATTTCTCTAATGAAATTTTGCAAAGAAAATAAAAAAAAAATGGTCTCCTCTGATTCTCTTTCTTGGTTGGTCTCGAGCGAGGGCTAGAGAAGCGTAGTCTGGATCGAGGAAAGCTGTGGTCCATCGGGGCTTTTGAGCTTGATCCGATGGGTTCGATGAAATCTCAAGCAAGAAGCCTCGATGGCTTGGTCTCGGTCGAGAGGCGGGTCCGATCAAATCTCTAGAGAGAAAAGCCTCAATGGCTTAATCTCGGTCGAGAGCTGGGTCTAATTAAATCCCGAGGGAGAGAAGCCTCAATGGCTTGGTCTCAATCGAGAGCTAGTGGTGGAATCTACGGGGCCTGGGAGCTTGATCCGTCGGGTTAGGATTGTGGCTCAAGCGAGGGCTGGAGAAGCATAGTCTCGATCAAGGGCTGGTACCGACGGGGCTTGTAGGCTTGATCCAATGAGTCCATGCGAAGTCTTCCGAGTGTCTTTCCAAATCGGCAGAGTTTCGGCGAGTTCTAAACAGTCTCGATTTCGGCAAAGCTTCTTTAGACTTTGGCACCTTCTCTTCTATTCTTTGTGTCGATTTTTGAAGAGGAGCCCTCTATTAATAGAGGAGGGGAGCTGATGCGTCAATCCCCGTGCTTGAATCTGATTGGTCGATTCGAATCAATCCTGATCGTTCATATTGATTTATGGATAATTATCTGATTTTATTTATAGATAACATCCATTTGTGGAGATATTTTATATCTCTCTAGATTCTGATAGATAATATCTATATTTTTTTCAATAATATCCACTAACTGGAAATATTGTGTATCCTCCAGATTTTCTATAATATCATGTATTTATCTATACAAGATATTATACATATTATCTAAAATTATATTTATTATTCCAGATAATATCAAACATATTAATTAATCACAGATATTTTACTATAGATTATCGATAATTTCTCGATAACACGTTCCGTGTATGTACGTATTCAGAAAATTGTGCAATGTAATTTATCCGAGACTTTAATACCACATTTAATTGGGCATTTAATATGTTAGATAACTGAGGTGGCAATTTGTGATTGACTGCGATTTTTCAAGTTCTACAAGGCTAATTCTCAGGTGATAGTAAGTGTAAGTAATTCTTAGACTTGTAATTGATTACCATAGCACCTTATGATTGTTGAATTGTGATTTTGGCCACTTCTTAACATGTCTCTCTGAGATGTATATAGGGTACTCTGAACCCACTGAGGTATTATATAGGTGATGAGTAACCAATGAAAGATCAGTTACTCCTAACGGCAAGAGAAAATATTCTATGTATTCTATTTAGTATTGAACCCGAAAATCTCTAGTCAGAGTAGTATGAAAAATTGGAATGAGTTTTTGATATTTCATAATTAAGTCAAATACTTAAGAATTGGAAACATATAAATAATAATTATTGTTATTTGACATTTTATTCAAACTCTAGCTTATTTGAGACATTGTATAACATAAGGATTTAATTAGACGGAAACTAATCATAGAAGGGTATTTGATCTTGTATATTGAAATCCTCACTATTCGAATAATCATGGCACGTTGCTAGACATCGATCTTGGCTTGTAGGTCTGTCCGATTAAAAGTTAGTTGGACAATTTTATTAGGGAAAATGACCATATAATGCACAAACTTTGTTTGTCTTCCCAATTCTATCACAAACCTTCACTTTTGATTAGAATGGTTGAATTGATAAATTTAACCCTTATATGAACTTCATTCCTTCATTAAACTCAAGTGAAATATCTTACATGCCCTCATAATTCATTTTTTCCATACAAGAATATGCAATGTGGTAAAAGAGCATCAGCAATTATATTAGGGTAAATGCAACATTGTGGATCAATTTGATTTGTACATTGCGATTTTTAAATTAGTTTTTGTATTTCAAAACTCACCTAATTTGTCTTGCGACAGTTAGAGGTGTAAATGAAAATTGAAAAATCCATATAATAAATTCCAACCTAACTTGAAAAACTCAACTTTTGAATCCTATATAAATTTTGGGTGATTTTTGTCACGACCCGAAAATTTGACGGAGTTTCCCCTCATTTTTATGATATTCCCTATCAAACAAAAACATGCTATTACATCCATATGGAGATAATCTCCTTTCAACACCATATCCACATATCACAACTCTTCATTTCCCCAACCATAAACAGTCTCTATTAAAAGTTTAGGTCGTAATAGTACGTACAAATTTATATTCTTATCTCTTACATACCCTTAATATCTACCAACAAATGGCCTCAAGCTGATACCCGAACGAAATAGTAACTCCAAGCTGCTCGTCCTTCTCTAATTTACTTGAAAAAATAATTGCAGGGGTGAGTTGTGGATTCAGTGAGTACAGATTTCTAGAGTACAATAATATTATAAATATAATTCATCAACAAATCAAACACATGTTGTAAAATCAGAACAAAAATAGCAACAAGAATAGTCAATCATACTCTATGCAATGCATAGAATCAATCAATACAAACAATAGTTATAGGGTGCACTCCCTCTGCGACAGAATTATGATGATAATGATACTTCTCTCTTCGATGGTATTGTGACCCCGTGAAATAATCAATATCAATCTTTCTCCCATCTCCCAATGCCCTTCTTCTACATACCTCACACCCACGAGGGCCGTCCATTACCCTCCAACGGTAAGAGTAGTTTTAAATTATCTGATTTTTATATCTCATTGGAAATTGGAGATAAATTACCTCAATGGACATCAGTGGTAAATTAAATATCTCTCTTTCCACTTTCATTTATATTTTCTTTTCTCATTATTTTTTTGGTCCATTTCTAATCCGTCAGCTTAACGGTCACCATGACTATTTACAATCACATATAATAATACAAAATACATAGAACAATGCACACGTTGACATACAAGTTCATAGTGGCTAAAATATAATATCATTCTTACGAATCGACTTTTAATATATTGTATATAATTTACTAAATTGCAATTACATTTGCATGCAATCAGCCGTGCAATATATATATTTGCATGCATTCAGTTCCTTTGCGTGCGTGTGTGTATATATATACGTATTTATAATAGATGATAGCATAACTATACATATAACATACTATATATATTATTTTACGATGAAAAAGAGTACTCACGATCCTTTTATTCGATTCTTCAAAGAGCCGGATCTCTACGATGTCTATTTTCGGTTTTCTCAGTTCCTATAATATCATTCACAACAAAATTAAAATATATCATATATGTTTATATTGAAAGTGATCCCAAAAATTATTTTAGGATATTATTCATTGTACTTTTATTGACCCTATGACTTTCACCTATCAAGTTAAAACTCGTACAAACATATCATTCTAACTAAATTCCACTAAACCATATATAATATTGAGTAACCAACGAAGGTTGGCGCAAGTGGAAGGGGTTTGTGTCGCTTAAGCAGAGGTGCCGGGTTCGAGCCCCTGTGAACGCAGCAGACCTTCTTGGGAGGGGTCCCCGGGAAACCGCCCGACAGTACCCCGAATCCGGATTAGTCGGCCAGCCTTCGGGTACCGGACACCGGGTGGGAAACCAAAAAAAAAATATATATAATATTGAGTAATATAATTTATTTGATTCGAACTGGACATCAATTTCCTGTTCTTTTCTCACCCGTCCACCTTTCATCTTCTCCGTTACTCAATGCTTTCTTGCTCTCTGTTTATTTCCTCTCCCAGCGCCATCCCCTTTCTCCTCGATCTCTGTTATATTGATTATAGTAAAATCAATATATATAAAATTTTCACATATATATTCAAATAAAAATAACACTAAAAATGCTTATGGAGTTTGATCTACTCTACCATGATCAACTCTATAACCCTCACATATCCAATTATTCATACTTCTATACCCAAATCATACAAACTATAATAAACTATAGAATAATAAAATATACTAACTTGAAATGAGTCTCATTTGCATCCTATTTCTTACCTCCCTTCCGGCCCTTTTCGTCTCCGTTCTTCTTCCTCAATCTAATCTCCCCCTTAGTCATACACACACTCTCTCTCTCTTTGCCTCTGCACTGTTTCCGTGAAAACGGCAAAATGAGGAGGAAAGTAAAAGAAGTGGATATATTTGTCGGATTTGCTAGGTCGGTGGAGTAGAAAAAATTATTAAAAAAAGTGTTAATGGGCTTAAATAATATTAATGGGCTTGAAATGGGTTTTGGTCCTAAATCATGAGCTCACAATTTTTAAAGTGTTGAAAAATTGCTCGAGAAACTCGAGCGTGGACCTAGAAAAACCTGTAGACCTTGAGACCAATTGCGATTATGTAAAAAAAAAAGATATTATATGTAATTATTTATTTTATTATCATATTTTGACAACAAGATATCTATTTTATATAATTTTGATCGGTTTTAGAGGTTTTTCTTGGTCAAATTTGCCAATTCCTAAACATTATAACCAAAAGCGAAAGTTCGTAGTAGAATTGAGAAATCATGCAAAGTTCATGTATTAAATGACCATTTATTTGTAGTTTGAAGAGGGGCAAATTTGTTAATTGTCACTTTTAATAGCCGTTTGCAATTTCTATCAACATAATTAGCGGAATTTTGACGATGTGGTAGGAGTGGAGAAGAAGTAAAAGTTTATTACCATTATAGTCAAAAGTGAAAGTTTATGGTAGAATTAGGAAACCAGGCAAATAGGTCACAAATTATACATGTTTTTTGTTACAATCAGAATTTAATAGTTTGGATCGGACAAATAAAATTTCACTACCACGAAATGAGCCCATAATAATCATACACATCTTATTAGATAGGATATAAAATAGTACGGGATACTTGCCAAATTGCATTTATAAACTCCAATTGTAATTTCTTGGTAGGAACACGCGCAAATAGTGGAGGTTGAAAGTTAAAATAAAATATTCCATTATAAGAATGATGGGGTTGCCCGCTCTTGAGGATGTAGCCTTGATTTTAAAAAGTCATTGTTAGAAACCACAAGATTAGGACGAGTGGCCCGTATGTTTTAGAGAGCACCGATAAATCAATAGAGTGGGTGATTACTGAGAAAGAGTTTCTCAGTTGGTTACAATAAAATTCTAGTGTGGATACTATAGAGGGTACACACGTGTCCGACTAGTTAGAGGATAAGATCCAAGAGGTTCATGATCAAATTATCCTGTTCGTGTACATGTCGAGGAGTCCCTCAAGTCAAGGATTCAACACAAGAACCAAATCAAATAATAGAAAAAGTGTGCATCAATTAAATTTAGGGTTTTTGAAACTCTAGTTTTATCTTTCAATTAATTAATTTATTTACTTCAAGATCAATTGTTAATCTTAACACGAAATCCCAACTATATATGAGATATATAAAAAAAAAGTTTTTTCTAATAATTTTTTATGATCACAACATTATTCGGATATATACTGCATTTCTATAACACTGTATTTCTCCTAATACTATGTGTGATATGCATGATAGGGTGATTATGAACTAGATTCATGTTATAAATGCATGAATGATCCTTTTGATTCAATAGTGCCTACATACAACTGCCTCATCTAATTTTTATTCTCTAATTGTATTTTTTCTCTCCCTCCTATGTGTCTCCCCCAATTGTTGATTGAGATTTTCACAATATTTTGTTATAGAATAGTTTTATAGTAGGAATAGGTTGAGGAGAGGATTTACGACCAAAAAGATTTAGATGCTCGAAGTTCCAACATCAAGCTCATTGAGATGGTAACTTGAAGGCACTTTAGGTTTCCAAGTGGCAGGCCCATGATGATGGGCTGTTTAGAATAGGATGATTGCTAGGACACATCCAATGGTTCGGGTGCATCACTTTAGAAATGTCCATAATCATCCCTATCTATATTCTTATTTATTATTCATATGCTTTTATGTATATTATGCATGTGATATTGATTACATAGTAATCGCATAAAGATCCTAAGAAAATTTGTTGAGATGACTAAGGTGTTCAGAATAATAGTCATGCCTTCTATCATTATGAGGTGTACAGTGTGCTAACAAGTGTGTCAGGTTTGTGCACACACAAGGCTCATCATGTTAGTGGGCACGATGCTCCCTTATTAAAGATATATATAATATATTATACTATATGCTTCAATGTCACTGCCTTGTTGAGTTACAATTAAGGGCAATTTTTTTTGTGTAGGTATGTAAATGATGGCTTAACTTAATTAAGATTTTATGGTTTTTTGTGTGCACACAAGGTTATAGTAACTTTAGAGGCAAAATTAAACGGAAATTACATGAGATTTAATTGGTAAGAGTTACCTACCTGTGAACTTATTTGAGGTCCATCATGGTACATGCAAGAGCTTAAAATGATAAACATGATTCCATTGTTCCCACTAGGAGACCTTCCAAACCCTGCTTTCCACTAGGAAGGCAATAGAATTCGCTAAAATTAGTTGAGGCGTTATTTACCTGAAATGCTTTGATAATTATGCATCATATTTCATGAATATCTTCTCATGCATGTTATTCTTTTATTGTAAATTTATATGCTATCATGTCTTCATCCCTATTGTTATGAAGCATATTAGATGCTAATAAACTTATTGGACCAAACTACGTGGATTGGTTAGGGAACTTGAGAATCATCCTGACACAGGAGAAAGTCTCCTACATTCTTGATTCTCTTGACCCTGAGCCGCAAGCACAAGATGCCACTGGAGAAGAGAAAACCCCTAATCAAAAGTGGTAAGATGATAGCACTCAACTTTAGTGCATCATGGTAGCATCTATGAGACAGCAACATGCCAAGATGGATGTGAAATCTATTCTTCTTAACCTCAAGGAGTTGTATGGTGAGGAGAGTAGAACTATTAGTTATGAGTTGTCTAAGAAGCTCTTCCAAGCAAGGATGGCTGGGGGCACTTTTGTTAAGGCTCATGTCCTCAAGCTGACCAATCTAATTATGGAGCTAGCTCACCATGGATGAAGAATTAAGTTGACTTAATTCTTCAATCTATACCGGCCTCATTTTCACAATTTATTATTAACTTCCACATGAACAAGTTGGATATTCCATTATCTGAACTCTTTAATATGCTAAAGACTGCTGAGACTCAGCTTGTAAAGGATAAGGGTAAAGTCATGTTAGTGGAAGTTGCCTCTAAGAAGTTGAACACACCCCCTAAGAAGGGAAAATTTTCTAAATATTAAATTTGTGAAGCCCAAAAGATAGATTAAGAAGAAGGGAAAAGAGAAAGTTTCTGAGGAAGGCATTTGCTTCTATTGTGGGAAAGATGGACACTAGAAAAGGAACTGCAAGTTGTATCTTACAGAGTTGAGCAAAAAGAAGGCTTCTAAAACCAATTCTTTAGGTATGTTCTTAATTGAAGTTAATATGTCGTTAGGGCATTTCTACATCATGGGTACCAGATACTGGATGAGGCTCTCACATCTACAATTCATTGCAATGGCTGAGAAGAAGTAGAAGATTGAGCAAAGGGTAGCAAGACCTACATGTTGGAAATGGTGTAAAAGTTGTATCTTTAGCAGTTGGATCCTTTTATTCAAGTTTAACATCGGGCAAGACAATTGAGCATAATAATTGTTATTATGTTGCAATTTTAATAAGAAATATTATTTCAATGTTACTTGATTATGGTTGTGAGATAAATTTTAATGGTAATGGTTGCTTGTTATTTCAATCTATGAACTCTATGGAACCAAAAGAGTCATCAATGGTTTAACAATTTTAGATGTTAATGATAATATACTTCATATTGAGTAGATTAGCATAAAGAAAACAGATTATATGAACTCGACGTATCTCTTGCATTTAAGAATTGGTCACACTAATGAGAATCAGATTAATAAGTTCTATAAGGATGGATATTTTGACCCATATGATTATGAATTGCTTCTAACTTGTGAATCCTATCCCAAAAGTAAGATGGCCAAAGACTCCATTTATTGGACATGGAGAATGAGCAACAAAGTAGTTAGAGTTGGTCCACACAAATGTTTGTGGGTCGATGACAACTCAAGCCATATGTGGATATTCCTACTTTATAACATTTACAGATGATTTGTCTAGATTTGTTTATATGTACATTTAATGAAATACAAATCTGAGGCCTTTGACAAATTTATGGAATGCCTGGCTAAAGTTGAGAAACAAACTAGGAAAGGTATTAAGGCACTTCGGCCAAATCAAGGTGTTGAATACTTGACTGGAGAATTTCTAAATTATCTAAAAGAGAACGGAATAGTTTTCCAATGAACTCCTCCTGCACTCCGCAACATAATGGTGTAGCTAAGAGGAGAAATTACACTTTATTAGATATGATATGATCTATATTATGCTTCACTGATCTCTCTATTTCATTTCAGGCATATGCTTTAGAAACTGCCATCTACCATTTAAATAAAGATCCCATAAAGCCTATGACCAGCATGCCATATGAGATATGGGAGGGCAAGAAGTCAAGTTTTAAGCACCTTGAGGTGTGGGACGATCCCTCTTATGTAAAGATATTAGATCCGGACAAACTTGATGCAAGATTGAAAAAGTATAGGTTTGTGGTTCATTCTAAAGAATGTTTAGGATATTACTTGTACTTCCTTGTCAAACAAACGTAGACATGCCATTTTCTTGGAAAAGGAGTTTATCTAAGATAGTAGGAGTGAGAGAACCGTGGAACTTGATGAAGTTCGTAGCCCACAATTAGATTCACATCAGGCTATGAATGAACAATAGGTTAACCAACTCATTTACCACAACCTTTTGAGCCTCCGCATAGAATTGTGAAAGTATGCAGAGCACCTCAAAAGTTGAATCTGGCTATTGAGAATGACCTAGATTTAGATGTCATAAATGAGGATGACCCACAATCCTATGACAAAACAGTCAAAAGTGTTGACAATTACAAGTGGTAAGAAGTAATGAAGTCTAAGATGGACTTCGTGTTCCAATAAAATGTGGACTTTGCTAGATCCATTGGAGGGAATAACTCCCATTGGGTGCTAATGGGTCTTTAAGAGAAAGATCAAATCATATAGCAATGTAGAGAAATACAAGGCCAGACTGGTTGCAAAAAACTTCAAACAACAACAAGGTATTGACTATGATGAGAACTTTTCAATAGTCATGGTACTCAAGTCCATCAGAATTTTGCTTGCTATAGTTGCATAGTATGACTATGAGATATGGCAAATAAACATCAAAACAACTTTTCTTAATGGAAAACTTGAGGTAGACATCTATATGACTCAGCTAGATGGATTTGTCTTTCCTATTGGGCCAAGTAAAGTATGTAAGCTGCAAAAGTCTATTTGTGGATTAAGGCAAGCTTCTAGGAGCTGGAACATCCATTTTGATGAGACAGTAAAAAAGTTTGACTTTATCAAAGAGGAAGATGAACCTTGCGTTTGCAAGAAGGTTAGTGGGAGTGCTAATGTTTTTCTTGTGTTATATGTAGATGACATATTTCTTATCGGGAATACCGATGACGAATTTGGTTAAAGTTTGGCTCTCCAAGAACTTGTCCATGAAGGATTTGGTAGAAACATCGTACATATTGGGAAAAAGTTTATAGATAGATCTAATAGAATGCTTGGTTCATCCCAACATACCTATTAAAAAGTTTTAATATGGAAGGCAGTAATCATAGTTTGCGTATGAGTCATGGAATCCATCTTTCTAAAAAGATATCACCAAAAACACCTAGGAGGAAGAAAGAGGATGAATAGAATTCCTTATACTTTAGCATTAGTATCCACACATATGCTTTGTACCAGACCCGACATGGCTTATGCCCTAAGAGTCACAAGTAGATATTAAGTTAATCCAGGAGAAGAGCATTGAAAAGTAGTGAAAAATATTCTTAAATACTTAAGAAGGACTAAAGATGTTTTTCTAATATACAAAGGATCAGATTTGAAGCTGTAAGGATACACTAACTCAAGTTTTTAGAATAATTTCTGAAAGTGTTTAAACATAAAATACATGAGTTTTGAATATCTCGCTCAACATCTGAAACATGTGAAGGTTTTTTGAGATGAAAAAGTTTTTTGTAAATTCTAGCACATCAGAGGAGCATCTTAGAATTTTTTTAGAAATTTTGTATACAGATAACAATTATTATTATTTAACAACTGAATTCAAGTGGTTTCAAAGACAAGCATTTTGGAGTGATTTCAAAATTTTATAACTGAGTTAGGTATTTTTCAAATTATTAATCACTTGTGATTGCTTGAGTAATTAGTAAAAATATCAAAACATTTTGAAAAATTATTAAAATTTTTCATGAGCATCAACAATATGTCAGAAATATTTCAGAGTGATTTCTGAATTTTTAAACTGTTTTTAGTATTTTTCTTGATTTTAATTGAATGTAGTTGATTGATTAAAGAAAAATACTATAGTATTCTAAAAAAATCTAGAATAAATTGGAATAAATATTATGTGTATTTAATGAGTTGTTGCATATTATATTTGGTGGGAGATTTTGTGAGTGAATTAATTTTGCTCCAAAATATATTTATGTACGATAATTAAATTTATTAATAGTTGTGGTCAAGGGAACGTGAGCGATGGTTAGGAGCACCGTGGATTTTCAATCTCCCCCCTTTTGCTTATTTTTGTTGGTTGTTTAGATTATTGCTACGTAAAACATAATTATCTATGCTAATTCTTAAAATATGTATGCACATGTAAAATAGATTTCGTAATGGTATCAGAATCTATTGTCTCTAATTTGATGAATGGTGAGAAACTGGATGGCGATGATTATGACATTTAGCGCCTGAAGATTTAGTATTTCCTGGACAAGCAGGAAGTCTTTGAAACTTTATAACAAGCCATGAAAGTGACTAAAAAAGGTGGTACACATCAACACCAAAGAGACCTTGAAACCTACCATAATTGGCTGAAGAAGGACGTTATGTGCACTTTACTATATTAAGCAACATGTATACCGATCTAATTGGTGATCTATCAATGATTAGCTATCAATAATCAAATCACTCAAGACAAAGCCGGCAATTTAGTTCATATGTGACTCATCCTATTAGGATATTACTTGAAATTGGATATTTTGCAAAGATAATGTCCAGTAAGCTAGTATTTGCAAGTTCATAGTAGGCTAGGTTCTTGTTTGCTAGTGTTCATTCCTGAATCCTCCCAATAGGGTAGCCATTTGCAACGAGACATTTCATAAAGTTAAGGCCAATAAACTAATGATCATAACCAATCATTCCAGCAGAGACTCCATCTGCAATGGAACGTTTCACAATGTATCAACTGGCAAACCAACACTTATTCATTCTTCATTGTAGTAGGGACAACATCAATGACGAGACATTTCGTAACTTTATGACCAGGAATATGAAACTCATTCACTCTCCATCCCTATAGAGAACTCATTCTATGAGGATATTACGCAACATAGCAGCTTGCCAGTTAGTGAAAAAAATTGTACAGCTGGTACAAAACATTTGATGAATATTACATTTATGTACAAAAACTTCTCTTTGCTACTTTGTTACAAAACATTTTCAAAATGTAATATTTTGGTACAATTGTCAATTTTTTTAGTAATGCTATTAAATTTACTAATATGGCGCTGCAATGTGGCGGTGATTACGATTCAACATGGCCATCCGCATTTCATCCTAGTAGGGATTCATTCACCGTAGGATATTTTACAAAGTACCTGGCATACCTATCATAAAATTGTCACGAGCAATTCACATTTGCATTAATCATGGGTTACATAAATTACTTGGAATGAGATTTATAGAATTCACAACAAGAAAACTGCTAAATACCGACAGATTATCCGTCGGTGATATTCAGTCAATATTTAGCAGTTTTTTTTGTAGCGAATTATATGAATCTCATTCCAATTCATCGGTGACATTCCGCTAGCAATAGCAGTGGCAAATACCAACGGATCTCGATCCGTCGAAAATACTAATGGATAAGCCGTTTGAAAATGGGACTTATATTTCCACGGCATATCCATCGACAAATTTTTGACGAATATTCCCGAAGGATTATCCGTCGCTAAACTGTGATGAGAGCTACACGGGAAATTTACCGACGGATAATCCATCGGGGATTTGTTGAGAATATACAACGGAGCCAACCAACTACATATCTGTCACGTAATTTTGGCAAGTTTTCCCGCGTATTTTTACTGACGATCCGTCACCATTTAAATGCACTTGGGCGGGATTTTTGGCGCTCGCACACGACGGATTCATGACTTCGCTGACGGATTACCGTCGCAAATAAAGCCCTATTTCCTTCTCGAATCCTTGTCCATGACTTGATCCCTCTTGAACAAAGCTTACATCTCTATCCTCACTCAATCCTTCTATGTCTCTACCACCGAAACGCCACTAGTAGCTGTGAATCGAAGCTTCCCTTGATCGAGTCACCTCTTTTTCCTCCTGTACCAGCCTGACCTCACGCCCATGGCCTAGCTCTGAGCACCATCCATGCTCACCAACCCTCCTTTGCTCATCCTCTCCCTTGTTCGAGTCCCGATCCTTCTCTGTCCAGCCACCAAGTTGCCACCAGGCAGTTGTGAATCCGAGCGTCCCTTGCTCGAATCACCTCTCATTCCTCCCGCAATGGCCTGACCTCACACCCACGGTCTCCTTTGGCTGCGAGCGCCACCGGCCCTCCTCTGCTCGTCCTCTCCCTTGTTCAAGTCCTGATCCTGTCATAGCCACCTCTATTCTGGCCAAGCTCCTTTTCCCTTCACCTCTGTGAGTCTACTGTTCGAATGAAGCCATTGACCTATCCCGCTCTCCTCATCCTACTCATGCCTGCAAAGAGTTTGATGAAATGCTTAATCCTGTAAGTGCCTCTGAAGTTTGCCATCGCTGCAGCATCCATGAACACTGCTTCTGAAGCCATCATCCCTTGCGAATTGGTAAGTCAAGTAAATTCAATGATCCTTGTTTTTCTTCTTTTTCATCTTCTGCATTGATTGATTAGTCGACTATGTTCTTTGTTGTTTGAGCTTATGTTGTTTGCTTAATCGGTTTTCCTTCCTGCTGATCGTGGGGTCTGATTGGTATGGGCCATATGCCCATGCCCCTGCCAAAGGCTGGCCCACTGAGGCCCAAAGGAGAAGCCCATTGTCTGTTGCCATGCCCATACCAGGGTAGTCGCCCTGCACCTCTAATGTTGCCCTGCACCTCTGAAGCAACCTCGTACCTTTGACGCCGCCCTGCACCTCTGGCGTCGCCCCCAGAGATTACGTACCCCATAAGTTACGCTGAATAGAGATTAATTTGTACAAACTCTTACCTATATATATATAAACTCCATGTAATCACAATAGGACACACAAAGAATTACCCTCATTCTACTCAGTTACTGTCTTCCCCATATTTCGAACCTAACATTTGGCGTCGTCTGTGGGAACTTTGAATGAGAAGCCGTGGTCTAGACTTGCAGCACCGCCCAAGCAGCCAATCCTCCTCGACTCCTACCGCACCCATCATGCATACCACCACGTGATCCCCCTCCGATCCCTGGTTTAGCCGCTAACATACCTGTCGATCATCCCCATGAGGATCCTGTGCAAGATGCAATCCTTGAGACTCTGCCCGCTAATACACGACGAGCGGTGGAACAGCTCATTGAACACCATGTCGTGTACCTTGTGGAAGCCGTCGTATTGCGACACTGGGGGGAGCAACAAGAGGGGGCCAGAGACACTGGAGGCACTCCCCCCATGGTAGCGATAAGCTCACGCCTAGTATCGGCGGCCCCCAGTGAAGATAACGTTACCCCGGCTGGTAATAATATGACAGCCGAAGAAGTGCAAAAGATGGTGGAGGACCGCGTGGCTAAGGCTCTGGACACAAACAATCGCCGACGCTATGGTCTCCCCACCGTGGAAGAGGATGCTACCAGCCCATTCTCTGCTGAGATCCAAGCTGTGACCCTCCCCAACAAGTTCCAGGTAACCCAAACTACCGCTTACGATGGCAAGGCAGACTCTCGCGACCACTTGCGCACCCACATTAACTCCTTGCTAGGGAGGGGGCCCCGGGACACTGAAAAGCCTTGCAGCTAACTGGTTTTATTCTCTAGAGCCAGGGTCTATCACTGATTTCACATCGCTGAAAGAGGAGTTCCTAGAACTCTTTGTGGGCTCTCTTCGGATAAAGCGCACCCCGATGGAGCTCTTTGGAATGCAACAATGGGATAGAGAATCCCTACGCCATTGGTACAAACACTTCGTCAAGGTGGCGGCAAAAGTGGAAGGCCTGATGCCCAAGGAAAAACTGGTGGCATTCCAACGCGGCCTGAGGGACAATGAATTCATCAAAAACCTGATTATCGATCCGCCAACTGACTTAGCTGATCTTGCGTCGCTAGCCCAACGCTTCATGGTCATCGAAGAAACCAACTGGAGGAGTAAAGAGGGGAATCACAAAGAAGTTGCTGGAGGACGGCATGATGACCGCGGTCCCCGGGATAACAAGTGGGAGAAATTGACCTCGTTGTTGGCCTCACGGGCCATAGTCTTGGCGGAGGGGGAGAAGTGGCACTTGATTAGGACCCCCCTTAAGACAAAGGGGACAGTGGGATCCGATATGAATAAATACTACCGCTACCATAGGGCCGTAGGGCACGATACGGAAGAATGCAGACAGTTGAAGTTTGAAATCGAGAGGCTAGTCCAGGGGGGACACTTCAAGATTACGTCCAGTGCCCGTATGCTAGGAACGCCTAGCACCGAGACCAAGATACGCCACGCGCGCCTCCAATGTAGGAGGTAGGAGGAAGGCCGGTGGTTCGGGATCGGTCAGCACAAGGCAATTGAGGGACAATCCACGTTATAACCAGTGGGACAACCCCTAGGGGCAAAAGGTCGGCAGGCAAAATGCACTACTTGGGACCCGATCTTGACTACTCGATCACGTTCACGGAAAGAGATGCCGACTCTGTGCCTGCATCCGTAGTAGATGAGGCCCTAGTAATAACGATCGACGTGGGAGGGTTTGAGGTGAGAAGGATCCTTGTGGACAATGGAAGTTCCGTCGACATCCTATACTATGATGCCTTCAAAAAGATGGGCTTCACCGATGTAGAGTTGGCCCCTGTCAACGCACCCCTTGTTGGATTCAATAGAGGATCAGTTTATCCCCGAGATGCCATCACTTTGCCTTTCATGATAGGTGCCGAGGATCACACTTCGCACTGCATGGCCACTTTCCTGGTTGTAGATGTCTCATCAACATACAACGATATCATGGGGCGGCCAACCTTGAACGCTTTTAGGGCAATACCATCCACCTACCACTAGATGCTCAAGTTTCCCACCTCTCGGGGGACCGGAATAGTCCGCGGCAGTCACCAGATGGCCAATCGATGCCACATGACAGCACTAAAGGAAGCATGCATTTGGCCATCCCTCCAGATTGAACCAGACCCTCAGGAGGAGGCCGAACACCCAACACCCCTAGGAGAACTGGAAGAAATTTCGCTCACCACGACGCAACAAATCAAAATTGGAGTGGATCTGAGCCCTGTTTGTAAAGATAATTGATCGCAATATTGCCCAAATTTTCTGATTTGTTTGCTTGGACCCCCGCAAACATGCCTGGCATTGATCCCGCGGTCATTTTGCACCACCTCGTGTTTGATCCTCGCATGAGACCCGTCGTATAGAAGCGGTGATCCATGGGAGTAGAATGTCGCGATGCTGTCCGGAAGGAGTTAGCACGTCTCCTTGACGCGGGGTTCATTGAGGAAGTCCACTTTTAAACGTGGGTGGTGAACGTCGTTCTAGTGCGGAAACCCAATGGCAACTGGAGGATGTGAGTGGACTACATTGACCTGAATAAGGCATGCCTGAAGGACGCCTACCCGCTCCCCCAGGTTGATCAATTGGTGGATGCCACGGCATGCCATGAACTCCTCAGTTTCATGGACGCGTGCTCTAGCTATAACCAAATAGCCATGCATCTTGATGATCGGTAGAAGACAGCTTTCTATGTCGATGAGGGCATATATTGTTATCGAGTCATGCCTTTCAGCTTCAAGAACGCTGGAGCCACCTATCAGCGCTTGGTCAACAAGCTCCCAAGTGGGATCCACCATGGAGGCCTATGTGGATGACATGACCGTCAAATACAAAAGGGCGGCGACGCATGCGACTGATCTGCGGATGGCCTTTGAGGTGATGAGGCGGCAAACCTCCGACTCAACCCTGACAAACGCGCCTTTGGAGTAAGGTCCGAAAAGTTTTTGGGTTTTTATGCTTTCCCATCGAGGAATTGAAGTAAATCTCAAAAAGATCAAAGCCACTGAGGAGATGAGGTCCTCAACAACAATCAAAGAAGTTCGACGCCTCACTGGTTGCCTAGCAGCACTCTCACGGTTTCTTTCAAAGGCGGGAGACAAGTGTTTCCCCTTTTTTCAGCAGATTAAGGTAGGCAAAAATTTCATGTGGACAGAAGAGTGTGAGGAGTCATTTACTCAACTCAAGGGGTACTTAAGCTCTCCCCCTTGCCTGGCAACACCACTAGCCGTAGATGTGCTGAAGCTATACTTGGGAATCAGCCAGGTGGCGCTGAGCTTTGTCCTTGTGGTGGAAAGGGAAGGCATGCAACGCCCGATCTATTACATCAGCAAGGTGATGCTGCCCACGGAATAGCGCTACCTGCCCATGGAAAAGCTTACCTTGGCAATAGTATTAGCAGCGCGTAAACTCAGGCCGTACTTCCATGCGCACGCTGTGACCATCAAGACCGACCAGCCCATAAGGTAGGTCCTACGAAGGTCGTAGTTGTCAGGAAGGATTGTTAAGTGGGTCATTGAGCTAAGCGAATTCGACGTCCACTTCGAGCCGCATGGCACGATAAAAGCTCAAGTGCTAGCAGACTTCATAGTAGAGAACACGGGGCCCGCCGCCAACCCTGCAGAGCCTACCCAAGACCTCTGGGAGGTAGTCAAGGATGGCTCGTTGGCGGCAAGTGCAGCTGGCGCTGGATGTGTCATTATTCCCCCAAGAAGTAGGCCTCTCACCTATAGCCTTGTGCTATCGTTTCCTACCACAAATAATGAGGCAGAATACGAGGCTCTTATCACGGGACTCCTAATCACTAAGGGAGCCGGGGCTCAAAGAATTCTCTCGAAGTGCGATTCCCAGCTTGTGGTGAACCAGCTGAATGGACGCTACGAGGCAAAGGAGGAGAATATGAAGAGATACCTTGAGAGAGCCAAAGAAATAATACGCCAGTTTGATGCGGTGAAGATCATAGGATACCAAGGGAGCACAACTGCCTAGCGGACCTACTTAGTAAGACGACCTCCGGACAAGCGTATTCCAACCTTAGCTTCATCGAGCAGCGGCGCGTCTCCGAAGCGTACACTCCCATGGGCGTGCTTTACACCAAAAATGAAGAAAGTTGGATGACCCCACTCATTCGTTATCTCGAAAGGGATCAACTGCCTAACGGTCCCACTACCGCCAGGCGTATAAAGTTGCAAGCCGCTCGATACACCTTGCTTGATGAGGTCCTCTACCGATGCCGCAACGAGGCAAATTACACGCTTAGAGAAATTCATGAAAGGATAGCAGGAAGTCATCAGAGAGCAAAGGCCATCGCCCGGCTAGCTCTCCGATAGGGCTACTAGTGGCCCACCATGATAGAGGATGCCCGAGCCCTGGTGCAAGTCTGCTCATCTTGCCATGTGTTCAAGCGTAACCCAGGCCGAGCCCCCACGGAGCTATCATTCATGATCTCCCCTTGGCGTTTGCTCAGTGGGGTGTGGATATATTGGGACCTTTCACTCTCACGTCAACCTGGCACCGCTTCCTATTTGTGGCAGTCGACTATTTCTCTAAGTGGGTTGAAGCTGAGGCGGTTGCCACTATTACAGAGAAGGCGGTAAAAAAGTTTGTGCTAAAGCACGTGGTCTATCGCTTCGCATTCCTTGAATCCTAGTCTCAGACAATGGGACATAGTTCCGGGGGAAGGTTTTCCAGGAAATGTGTCGCGGACTTGGTATAGAGCAGTGTTTCGCCTCAGTTGCCCACCCGCAGACGAACGGTCAGGTTGAAGTCACTAACCGCACCCTCTTGCATGGGCTGCGCACACGGCTGACCGCCCTTGGGGGATCTTGGGTCGAGCAGTTGGACAGCGTCCTATGGGCATACCGAATAATGCCTTGCTCCACCATAGAAGAAATGTCATTCTCCCTCGTCTATGGATCCGAAGCCGTTATCCTCGCGGAGGAGGCAATCAATACCCACAAGGTGGCCTTCAACGAGACGCTGAACGACCAAGCATAGGTGGCAGAATTAGATCTCCTAGAAGAGAGGAGACTGGCCGCCATCAAAAATATCGAGAAGGCAAAATGATTTGCGGTGTATTACTTTAACCGGATGGTTCGTGCAAGACAATTCAGTATCGGTGACCTCGTCCTTTGCCAGCACAAGTTCATACGACAAGATCAAGTCAACAAACTCACACATAAATGGGAGGGCCTGTATCGTGTAATCGGTATCCTATATCCGGGTGCCTATACACTGCAAGACATGGAGGGACGCACATGTTGATATGATGATTTGTATAATTTATTTGTCCATTCCCGATACAATCGTATGTCTTCGGCCATTTCCCATATATATTTAGAGGGCAATTGCATATCTTTTCTATATTGGGATTGAATTGCTATGAATGATAGTTTTCAGAGATCCACATATGGATTAGATACTGCTAAGAGTTGTTTGATGTGCAGGGAATGAGGAAGACATGTCTTGTTCAATGCAGCAAATTTTGTATAGAATTTCTCATACTCACTCCATGAGAAATAGGGAAAAATTATATCATCGGAAAGCTTGTCAAGTCAGGATTCCAATGCATCAAACGGATCTCAAATCGGAGTTGAAACAAGGAAGTTATGGCCAAAGAAAGAAAACTGCGCGCAGAACAGAGGATAGACCGCGGTCTACTGAGGCAATTTCGTAGAACAAGCTTAGACAGCGGTCTATAGACCGCGATCTACTGAAGCTAAATTCTGGGGACCACTACATCCTATCCCACACTGATCAGACCACTACATCCTATCCCTCCTCTATATATAGTGGTGCACCCCTGCATCAAGGATACACACATATAGACAAGATTTGAAGAGGAGACAAGAGGCAACACTCAAGGAACACGAAGAAGGGATCACAACAACACATCAGAAAGTCGGGATCGGGATATTCGACTTCATCATCTAGAGTTTCTTCTGTCCCTTTTCTTCTTGTTTCTCAATGTTACCTTCTCTTCAAACTCTTGTATTTCCTTCTAGTATGTGGAACTAAACCCCTGGATTCCTAGGGGGATCAATGGACCCATTTCTATGTCTTAAGTAAAGCTCTTTTCTTTCACATGTATGATTCTGTCGAGGTATGCCTCCTTGGTATTATTTATGCAATTTCATACTTCATGCTTTCTTTTGAATTGGCCACCCACGAGATCAAACTTGAGACAAAGAGGAGCCTCGGAAGAGGAAATCGATGTCATACTAGAAGTTGCATAATCTAGGTTAGCTTATGCCGGAAGGTGAGGTTATTTGAGCAAGCGCATCGAAAGATGGTGAGCACCCGAGATAGCCAATTAAGGTTGGTTTAGTTTGGTCTTTCAATATTAATCGCCTAGGAATAGAGTGGATTAGTGTCTTCCGCTTGGGTACATTCGTATGACATCGGAAGGTGCGTACGTTGGAAGTGGGGAAATCCTAGAACCCTAGGTTAGTAAGAGCACACTGCCTCACACTTTCAATGTCGAGGTGCTCAAAAAGTTCTTTTTTTAAATACATTACTCTATGTTTGTACAACTTGTTGTTTGCTTTGATGAATTCAATTCCAGTGTTGACGGACAAGTCTCTGTCACACTGCCAGCTCTTGCTTTGCGTCGCAACAAATAAAAAAAAAAAGTCCTTTGCGACCCAATGACACGCTCAAAAGTGTTTAAATCAAAGACCTCTGCGACCTAGGGGCATGCTCAAAAGCGTTTAAATCAAAGACCTCTCTGACCCAGGGGCACACTCAAAAGCGTTTAAAGCAAAGACCTCTGTGACCCAGGGGTATGCTCAAAGGCATTTAAATCCAAGACCTCTGTGACCCAGGGGCACAATCAAACGCGTTCAAATCAAAGACTCCAGCCACCCTGGGGCAACATGACCTCTGCAATCTAGGGGCATGCTCAAAATCAAAGACTCTAATGACCCTGGGGCAAAAAGACCTCTTCGACCCAGGAACACACTCAAAAGCGTTTAAAATCAAAGACCTCTTCGACCCAGGGGCACGCTCAAAAGCATTTAAAGTAAAGACCTCTGCGACCCAAGGGCATGCTCAAAGGCGTTTAAATCTGAGACCTCTGTGACCCAGGGGTATGCTTAAACCCATTCGAATCAAAGACCCCAGCCACCCTCGGGCAATAAGACCTTTGCAACACAGGGGCAAGCTCAGAAGCGTTCGAATCATAGACCCTAGCCACCCTGGGGCAACAAGACCTCTACGACCTAGAGGCGTGTTCCGAAAACATTCAGACTCCAGCGACGCTCAAAATAGGAATAACTCACCTAAAGCGTCCATCACTTGGTATGTTGCAATCTGTCGCACAAGCCACCTGTCATACCGATGGGATCCTTTATGCTTTTGATAAGGAAAGCTTCATATCACTGGATCCATTATGATTTGCTATAACTTTGTCGATCGGCACTATGAAGCGTCGCATCACTTGACCATTCGCCACTATTCACTATGGTGCGATGCTTCATGCTATCGAGATCTTATATGAGGAAAGCGTCATATTGGATTAAATATCCTGCATGAGGAAAAGCGTCGCATTACTTTAAATTAAAATTGGCGAACCAACAGACATAATAGCCAGCAAGGAACTAGGGAAATTTTATTAAGCAGGTCAATTTTCTTTACAATTGACATCTATCTACAGCTATCTACTGAGTGCCATCATCCTCTGGTGAAGAAGCAGCGCAATGAGCCTCGTCCAGCTGGCGCAAGTAGTCAAGGCTTGGAATCACAGCAGGATCAATGCTCGGGGACAGGCACTGTAGGTCATCTTTGACAGACCTGAGGAGTCTTCCATGGCCTTGCCACTGCGTGACGCCAGTTCCTCTATGAAAGCATCACTGGACTTGAACAACTCTATGGCTTCGTGCTTAGCACGTTCAATCTGCTGGGCCTTCTCTGCAGCTGCTCGAGACAGCGCCAGAGAAGATTCCTGGACTCGCCCTTGGAGCTACTCCCTTTCAACGGCCCACTGTGCCTGGAGTTGTTCTTTTTCCGCTCTCTCCACTTCAAGCTGTTTGTTTAGCTCCTTAGAGTCCTGGCGCCAGCCAGCCTGGATTCTCTCCCGCTCTGCCCTCTCGGAATCAAGCTGCTCCTTTAGGGCCTCGAACTCCTTCCAGGCATCGCCTATCTCCCCCTCAGTAGCTTCCACCTGCGATTTCAAGTCTTGGATGCTAGCGCGCATGCTTCGACACTGTTTCCTCCAATTGCGCCACTTCGTAGTCAACTGCCTGACCTGGCTCTCAAGCTCAGGGATGCTGGAGAGCTCTTGCCTCCAAGCCTCTATCAGCATCCCAAGTATCATAGCTCCCTACAAGAGCCTGAAGTTAGCATTTCTTTCAAAAGAGAAGACCAGAACCACACATACACACGTACCACCAGAGAATGATAGCGCGAGTAGGAGAAAAGGTCCTCCCGCATCTCTATTTGAGGAAGCTCCACCCTAAAGCGTTGGAGGGTGCTCGTGAAATGCAACTACATCTCAACGTCTTCTAAGAGTCCCTTGACGAGAGGACCCTCTAAGTGAAGAGACACCTACACAAGAAAGTCTGCGTCAATAAATGTCCATGAACGATAGTAACAAGTTATGGACTCACCTCTTCAACACGCTCTTCATTTCCCTCCTCAGCAGGGGAAGGCACTCCGAGCTTGCCCCTTCGACGTGCTCAATGGATGGGCTTGCTGGTGGCAATGGAGATGCCTCCACGATTTCATGGGGTCTTGAAGAGGGCGATGTTATAGGCTCTGACACCACCAAGATGGCAGGCTCCGACACCTCGGGGCCACCAAGTTTCTGAGGTGCCGCAGGAGACGAAGCGCTGGCCAAGCTGGAAGTCCTAACTTGAAGCTTGCGAGGCCTTCGAAGCAACTACCTCCCTTTGCCGGATTCGTGATCAGAAGGGACCTCCCTCTCTAGAACAGCAGCGTCACTGCCCTTGGCTGGGGAAGAGGAGATTACAATGACGTCCTCTTCCTCATCATGCTTTCTCTTCCTAACCTCGCTTGGCCCTTTCTCCCGCACCAACATTTTATCAAAGATCTTAGCCAATTCGCCCTTCTCTGAAACAAAACAAAAAAGAAAAGAGTTAGAAAGTTACGAAGATGTCCTTGGATAGCCCACACATGTCTATACCAACGCTCCATCTCCATGGAGCCTCAGATATGAGACCATACTAGAGCACGTTTTCGTCAGTAATAATGCTCCGAGCATCGATCTTCAAGCCATAGAACTTCTCAGTGTGAGCTCGCTCTTCTTTCTTCATAGATCCCTAGGGATCCCCGTCGTCGAACTCCTGCTGGGGATCTCGACGCCACTTCCAACCTTCAACGTCTCTCATGAAAAAAAATGAGTCCTTCCACCCCAAGTTGGTAGACCCATAGTTCGTCACTAGCGCCCCATAAAACTTTTTGCAGCACGGTTGGAAGTGGAAGTAGCCATCCTCATACCTTTGTATTAGCAAGTAAAAGAACTTAAACAGGAGCCTGCTAAACACTATCTTTTGCTCCCTACAATACAAGTAAAAGGCGGTCCACACGCGCCGAGAGGTTGGGGAGAGCTGTCCCGGTGCTAGGTGGTAATACTTCATCATGACCGCCACCGGCTCTGCTAATGGCCAACGAATCTGGCCCTAATCTGCTCAGGGAAGATGGCAAACTCCCCTGGGTGAGGCTCCGATGGTTCTTCGCCCCCGATTGGAAATCGAGGAGCGAAATCTGCCCCTATTCTCCCCAGCTTTAGCTTAGCGAGAAATCGAGAAGGAGAAAGCCTGGTCGCGAAGATTTCCTCGCCTGTGTTTCCGATGGACGAAGTGGGCAGGCTCAAAGACGCCATGGATGCAAAGGTTGGAGAGAGGGAGAGATGAGGAAGGAGTTAGAAATGCAGATGGCAAAGTGTGTCCTGAATCCCTACTCGCGAGCATATGAAGGAGAAGGGGGTGATTAATGAGTCTGGGAAACAGAAGCAACAGCACTCCCATTTGTCTATCCTAGGCACCGAAACCTCATGATGACTCCCGAACACGTGTCGCCTCAGGGGCAATCTTACGTCACTCAAAACTCAAATCAGTTTCCTGCGCCTTGCAGTGCATGAAACTCAAGGGAAATTGATGGATATGGGCCATATGTCCATGCCCCTACGAAAGGCCAGCCCGCTGAGGCCCAAAGGAGAAACCCATTGTCTGCTACAATGCCCATACTAGGGCAGTCGCCCCACACCTCTGACGCCGCCCTGCACCTCTGAAGCCACCACATACGTCTGACACCGCCCTGCACCTCTGACGTCGCTCGTACCTTGGAGATTACGTACCCCATAAGTTATGCAGATTCATGATTAATTTATACAAACTCTTGCCTATACATATAAACTCCGTGTAATCATAATAGGACACACAGAGAATTACCCTCATTTTACTCAATTACTATCTTCCCCATATTTCAAACCTAACAGGATCAATATGTCAATTGATTGAATCTGGTTCATGGGTCCGATGACACTTGTGTTTGCTGTATTCTTACAGCGCTTCCACATCTGGCGAAGAAGAAAGATTAGATTCAAATATATTGTATTCAAGGTCGTATATGAACAAAATTAAACAATGAGAATGGTGGCTAATTGTTTGGTAGATAAGAGACAATTAATCTGCAATCGTTCCCTATATATTATTTTGTTGTATAGTTAATATCACACTCCGTTCGAACGAATCAGAGTCCAAAAAGCATAGTAAGTTTCATGCATGATTGTAGCATCAGATATTGGTTCTAATTTGGGGCTCTTCATAACGAAACCCGATGGATGCTGTCACTTTGTCCCGATTCTTACTCTCAGTAAATACTAGTTGATTGGTTGATTGTTTTCATTTTATAGTCTGTATAATTCATTTTAGTTGATTAAAGATGTATAAATTTATAGATTTTGGCTGTGGGAGTGGCTGTTGGTTGATTGTTTTCTTCTTTTGAAGTCTACTTTTGTTTGATTTCATTCTTCACCTTTATGCTATGGTATATTCTATGTAATACTCATGTTATAGTTTTCAAACTCAAGTTAATATTCAAACTCATTTCCCCATCATTCTTTGTAAGATTGAATTCTGTCCGGAGGCTAACACTGGGGTTTAAGGAAGAAGATAGATAATGGCTGACAATAGCAAACATTCAACATTTACTTTTGTTTAAGTCCTGCTGATGCTTAGCTGCCTTTTGATTGGTATTTACCCCCATTTTCTATGGCTTTTCGATGAAAATGAGATTGTTTATCACCATAGTTGTAGCAGCTCCTTGGTGGATGATTTCTCACGATTTCCATGCCATTTTTGGTGAGATAAGAGCCCTTACCTATCTTATTATGTAGCTACTCTTTGCTTGATGTTTCCCCCTATTTTTAGTAACTTTTTTTATAGGAAAATGGGTCTATCTAGTCTCCATAGCTACAGCCGATCTTTGCTTATGGTTTTCTAATTATTTCTATGGAATCTTCGAAGGAATGGGCAACTTGTCATATGTTATTGTAGCAGATCCTTACTCAGTGTTTTCCATTAATTTTAATGACATTTTTTTGTATATCTGTATATATTATAATTTTAAGTTAAGTGCTCCACAAGGTTCGACGCGCCATGTGACCTGGGGTTGCAGGTAAGGCCCCGTAAGGGTAAGAAGAAAGTTAGGAGAGCTACCTTAGACCCAGCAGGTGGCAAGACCTGACCCACGGTGTTGGATCAACCTGGACAACAGCATGATGGGAGCGGCTCTCCTTAGGCGAATCCCGACAGTTGACTCATCTAATGGGAAGACAACGATGGTGTGAACGATGACAAGGATGACGCTGAACACATTTTCGAGTCAAGCTTGGAAATAGAATAATTACATTTTTTTTCATTTTCTTTTTATTTTTATAATTTCTTGTAAAATTTTGGAAATATTTTGAGTTAATGACAATTTATTTTTCTTCAATTCCACTAATAATTTATAAATAAATTATAAATTATTACAAAATAAATTAAATAAATATACAATCAATTTAATATCAAATAAATTAAATATATAATCAATTACAGAATTATAAAATAAATGTAATCCGCCACGATTTCCAAAGGAATCATCCGTCGGCAATCCGTTGGAAATACTGACAGAATCGTCCATCAGTAATCCGTCGCCATGAGCAACGCATAGTTGACGGATTACCGACGGCATGAATTTCCTGACAAGGGAAAACGCGACGGCTCATATCTGTCGCGAATTTGATTTACCGACGAATACGAGCTATCGAAATTTTACAGTTTTCTTGTAGTGATTCAAATTGAATCACAGAAGAAAAGTCATCGCCCTTCTGTAGTTGAGACAAGTCAAAAGTTCTCCCAGTTGACCGCATGCCAGATGGGGACCTACAGGAATTACTTAAGAATGCGTTCTTATTAATAATTTTGTGCAAAGTTAACCTTGAGATTGTGTGGCAACTAGCTCTGCTGGCTTTGAATGCAAAGTACAAACATATCAAAAATCAATTGTAAGGTAGACCCTTTCTTTTTTTGCCATGTAATTGTAAGCCATACTTAGTGTTATGAAATGGGAATTATTTGCCCCTTAGCCACTCGCTTAAGAATTCTTACCTCCTATCTTTTACTACTTACCCTATAAGAGCCCAGATACTCGGAGTAAACAATTTCAAAAACATAATACTTTCACCCATAATCATCGCACCAAACAACACATCTCTATTTGCTAGCAGCCCTTAATTGGCTCCTTACTTCACCTACGGTTTATGAATAAAGATCCATCCACAACCTAAAATACTTTTTGGATCACTCTTTTCTATGGTACCCTTTATTACTCCTATTTCATGATTGTTTACACCATATTTGGATTGAGGGACTAGGAGGTATTTGGAATGGAGAGATTGTGTAATCCTTTATTTAATAAATTATTTATTAGGGATTTGGAGTCCAAATACTTAATTTTTCCATTCCTCCAATCTAGGGAACTGAAGGATAGAATTGTATGACAAAAATACTCTCCACATTTTCAAACACAAAAAAAAAAAAAAACCATACTCTTCTGTTTTCAATTCTTTCAAGCATCAGGTCGTGAATCAACACAATTCCCCACCCATTTTTCTCATCCAAAATGCTAAATTAAAAGAATAAAATAATTTTTCATCAAACGTGAATTTTCAATTTTTTGGTATATATTTTTTAGATTGAATATTCGTATACCAAGTCAAGGTTAATATCATGATTTGAAGATGAAAATATATTGAAATTTTGTTTTAGTTAATAAATTTAGAAAGTAAAATAAAATGTTTATAAAATATTTACCTATATTAAAAAGAATAAAGTGATTAAATAAATATTTTGGTACCCAGCTCCCCTCTAATAGTTATAATGACATACAAATTCATTCCTGCCCTTTTTCAAATCCCTCAATCGATGAAGATCAAATTAGGCTGTCACCGCTATTTGACTTCTTTCCGTGTTCCTAGGCTAGTAGTCAGTACACTCACGAAGAGCCACTCGAGTGACAATCAAGGTCAATTGTTTCATCCGTCAGAAATTTTTATTCATATGGCACAACTTCCACACACGAACAGTACATATATGCACACACCTCTTTGCTTTTACAGTACATGGTACAGTATATGGCAATAATCTGGACTGTCAGTGATGACTACTAAGCCCCACGAACCCGAGCCAGAACAACAATCAAGAGGATAACAACTGAGAGCAGTAATGAGGACTGGACTTGTTCCTCGAACTGAGCTGTACTTTCTGCTCTTGCCTGCTTCATGCCATAAGGGCGCTGCCCGAAGATTTCGTTCATTAGAAATTTGAATTTCTCAATGAGTTCCGAAATCTTTTCCTTCACAATGTCCAAGAACCACCACAAAATGTCCGAACCCAAGTTTGGCTCCGCCCCTGCTTCCTCGGAGATCCTGGGCACTCCATTTTCTATTGGAATATACTATAATTGCAGTGAGAAATTTGAGTATTATGAACTCATTCTAATAAAACAAAAGAATGAAAAGGTCTTTCCCTTCTTATGTGTTTTTTAGCAATCTTTCTTGGTTAAGGTCGAATTTCAGACACTTCTCGATATACTATTTTCTCATTTAAGCTAGAAATTATGCAAGAATTCAAGATGTCATCTCCAAGTTTCTCAGTTTCTTAGAAGAAGAACAGGGACAGGAGACTTCCACAATAATGGCATAAAGATATGAGATGCTAAAGATATTTCCAATTCAACTGTCCATTAGACACTGCCAGACTTCATCCTCAGCTGCAAGTCATGTTCACCTCAAAACAGCCATGCAGCAGAATGTAAAGAGAACTAACTATGACTTAGCCATGAACATTGGTAGGCAGATTTAAAATCGATATCAAACTGACCTGATGAAAGAGATTCCCGGAGCTTTCGGACCGACTCATTGTTCAGAATAGCTTCCCAAATAGCTCTATCAGAGGCTAGAGAGATTACTAATCTCTACAGGAAAATACCAGTTTCTAGTGAATGCTCCGCAGGATTGAAACATACGAGATCTCACAAAACTACATACCATTCAACTTTTTTATGAATTGCTGAAATTCTATTCGGGTATTAGAATGAGCTCAAAATATATAAAAGCCAAGCTCGAAATTGTTTGTAAGCAGGCAAAATAATTCACCTTAATAAACGGGTCTGTTTGCAGCAAATGGAAAGCATAGTTAACCCTCCCAAGTCCTGCAGAAATGAGCATTCTCGGGTCACAACATCCTAGCAATTGCACCCAGTTTCTGTTCGAGCCTGATGAAGAAATCCCGTGCAGAAAACTGAATCGATAAAGGAACTTCAATTAGTGCAAACCGTGTGAATTCAAACACTATACTCCTGTTTCAGCTAGTAGCACAAGATTCCATTGATTTCCACATCCATACGCCATAGCTCATGACATTAGTTTGCCTAACAGACTATATATATGCACAGGTAGAAGGAAAATATTCTTCAAGAATTGCATCACGATTATAGAGTCGGCAGTGCCAGAAATTTGGTTCGAACACTATCTCAGATGCTGCTTATTCATTCTCCTACAACTATCAAATCATTTGGCCTCTTCACAGGGTACTCCTCCCTTCTCTTAAACCCTATCTCTGTTAGTCCATCCGAATTCAAACAAATTAGTCGCATAAACCCCTGCTTAAATTCCCCATGGAACATAAAATTGTTACCAGCAAGCAAGTCAAATCCAAACTAAGAGGGGGGAAGAAAGGCAAACTCGCTCACCATTGCAGTGCAGCAATTGCTCTCTCGATCTCCCCCTGTGATGGCACGGGACCGAACACAGAAGATCCAGAAGACTCGACAGCTCCTGCTCTTCCCCTTCCATTAACTGGCTCCTGGCAGTTGCTGCAGGAAACTGATGTGCGAGGTCTCCGGGGAGGAGAGTAGCTTGCCGAAACCGGGAAGATGCGATTAGAGTTTGGAGATGAAGAAGAAGATGGAGAAGGAAGGCCAGTGGACGGAGTCTTCGGTAGGAGAGTGCCCATGGATCCTCCCCCCATTTCCTGCTTCCCCGGCTCACAAGTTGCTGTCCCCCTCTCTCTCACTGCAACTCTCTTCGAGAAGTGATGATTGAGAAGATAATATTAAAAATGGAACAGATACGTAAGATATTTTCAGGTTTAGTAAAACAATAGAAGGAATTAACAATTTCAGATAGGTTTATCGTTGTTTCGTTATTAAGTGATTTTTTATCTCACTTAACTCGATGAGAGATATATTTACATCAGATGAATCTTTGTTGGTATCAATTAAATATCTTATAATATCAATTAGGCTCCTAATAGTATCAATTATCTTTCATTAGTTTTTTTGCCAATTTTAACATAAATACTAGCAATTGGGTCTATCCCATCTACAATATATATCTTCTACAATTTTAGAATCCTATCTATTTTTTAAATTTTTATAAATTTCAAATAAATTTCTTATTTTATGAATATTTTTAAAATTTTTAAAATTTTAGAATTTTTAATTCATTTTATTTTATGAAAGTTTTTTTATTTTTAAGTTTTTACACCCTTCATAATTTAATAAAAATTTTATTTATTTTTAAGTTTTTCTAATTTAAAAAATATACACTTTTTTATATATTATGAACATATAAATTTTAATTTTTATTTAAATATATTGAGAATTTTTTATATTTTTCTAAATTATTTTTACATTTTCTTATTTTCTATATTTTCTTTATTTTATAAAAAATTAAAAATTTTTGAAGCTCTTCATATTTTTATATAATTTGAATATTTTTATTTTTTTAGTTTTCCAATATTTTATAATCTTTATGATGTTTTTATAATTTTTCAAAATTTTTTTAAAATTTTTCTAATTTAAAAATTTTAAGATTTTTATTTTTTTCTAATTTTTTATTTAAAAATATTATTCGAATATGTCATGTTATTCAAAAAATTTAAACTTTTTTTTAAAAAGAGAAATTTATGAGGTACATAATTGATAAGAAAAATAAATTAAGATGGAAACCTAATTAATAGTATAACAATAAGGTGGACAGAATTGAGAAAAATAAAGAGAAAAAGACCTAATTGATAGTATAATTATACCGTTAGTGTTCATTTTAACGGAGAGACCTAATTGAAGTCATAAGGGACTAATTGAAGTTATGAGGGGCCCAATTAAAACCGTGGGGGACTGAATTGAAGCCCTGAGCTATCCAATTGAAGCCACTAGGACTTAATTGATACATAAAAATGGTATAATTTATGCAAAACCCACTCAAGGATCTAACTAATATAAAATGCATCTCTGAGGGATTTGAATGAGGCAAAAAATCTCTCAATAATTCGAGTGATTCTAAATCTATCTCTTGAGGATGAAATTGTTAATATACTCTAAAACAATTGGTACTTCACTTCGCTAAGAAGTTGAAAGGGCCGGCGGCGTTCCATTCGAGTATTATTAGGTTTTGAGAAAAATTAGGATCATATGAAAAATTTAAATTATAATAAAATTTTTCTAGAATATGGATTAAAATTTGGAAATGTAATGTTTGAAATAATGTAAAGTTGATTGTAAAATTTGGTAAATGTAGATATATGGGTTATAAAGTTAATTACAAAGCTGACATAATATAAGAATGTCGCATGTTTTGGATGTAAAGTCTTTACTCACTATGCTTTAAAATCTTAATCCATGTAATCTCATATTACATTCAACTTTACAACCACACCATGGCTGTTTTCTGCACAAGATGGAGAGGAAATAGAATGGGAATGGATAATTCCGTTACATGATATTTGTTTTAAAGAAAATAGAATGACAGCTGGGATGTTTCATTTGGTATATTTGAATTTTGTAATTTAAAAGGACATATAGTATGACAGCTGGGATGTTTGGAAATCCTAAGTCATTGGAGCCAGGCACCAAAGACCAACAAGTCTGGCATTATTTGAGGGATGGGCACTTCAGCACAAAGTCAGCATACCTGTTGATCTTGAGTTGGAATCTGGGAATTTCTTATCGAGACTGGACTAGGATTTTTACAACTCTAGCCCACCCATATGTGATCATGTTAATGTGGCTATGAACGCATAATAGAATTACATCAGCCTTGCTACTATGTCAACGCAGAATGAATGTAGATCATACTGGTAGGATCTGTTCCAGAGGAGAGGGGGACTTATTGCATGTACCCAGAGGCTGCCTAGAGGCTATGAGAGCAAGGAACATACTGGGTATTCCTAAACCTTTGCAGAATTCTTTTAGACTCCTGGTGTGGGTGTCGCCACGAGCAAACTGTACCTCTGAGTAGCAATGGGCTGATCTAGTAAGTTCTACTTTATTTCCCCAAGTCTTGTGGTTAAAGTGGAGAACGAGGAATAACCTAGTTTTCAATAGACTTTTCAAAATTGATATATATTTTAGATATTATTCTTATCATTTAAAAAAAAATAGAATATTTATTTGAAATAAAATTGTGTTGATCAGTTAAGCAATTTTATGTTATTGATATTTTTAGATTTGATTACGATATTATCTCAAAATTTTAGAATAGCATATTTTTTAATTAATTTATTTTTTTGAGTTTATAAATAGATGAGTCCCATGTCAGTCAATCATTCTATTAAACTTAGACCCCATGATTTTAGTTTACGGCCAATCACATTTATATTTATTATTATTTCCACACTCTTCATCTTCTTTTATAAATTTGATGTATTATCAGAGCAGGTTGATCTTGCAACGTTGTGCATTAGTCACATGATTGGATTGATCCTAAGAATTTGTGCATTAGTCATGTAATTAGAGTATCTGCTCAACAGAGTAAGATGATCGAAGATAATGATGCGACGATGAAGATAAGAAAAGATATTTCAAACCAAAAGGTTCAAGTTATCCTTCGGGCCTCTAAAATCAGAAAAGAGAAGGCTCGAATTATTTGGCCATCTGAAGGCAAGAAACCTCACGTCATTGTTGTTTTTTTTATTATTATAGGATCCAAAGTCATATCGTAATCACCAAATCGATTATATGCAGGATAATATTGTCGGATCAAAAAGTCATATCTTCAGGAGAGTGTAGAAAATATTATCCTTACCATTAAGGAAATAGAATATATGAAATATGATAGTATCGATCTATTAGGCCATTTTATATGATCGATATCTTTCTAAATTTGATTTTAATATTATTTTCATATTTTTAAATTATTTATTTCTAGTTTATTTAGTTTTTTGAGCTGACACATAGGCCCAACTCATAAAATTTATGTGCCAGTCAATCATCCTATTAAAGTTAGACTCTTGTAACTTTGATTTATAGCCAATCAAAAGATGGGTAGCGGGATTTGCTAAAAGCCTATGGCAGGCGAACAGCCTGGTAACTGAGCTTCGCGCATTGTGTGATAGACTTTGCTTAGCTGAAAGTTTGGGCATCCGAAGTATTGTTATTGGCATGGAGTCTGGGGTTAGCTTATGATGTGGCCTGAGGTTTTATTAAGGAGAACTTAATTGTTGCTTCTCTTGTCAATGGTTGCAGGACCATGGCAATGGATTCCTTGTCATTTGGGCTCAGCATACTCACCGTGAAGACAATTTTGTTGCAGGTACGATGGCCAAGTACTATCAGGATAAAGCAAGACAGTCTCCAATGCTTGACAAACTTCCATTTAGGGTGGCTAGTTTTGTTTTATCATATGTAATAGGGATTGCTATCCCAAGACAAGTTCGGGTTGCGTTAGACAGTACGACAGTAAATTGCGGTTTGTCCGTTCAGTTGAACAAATGCATATCCTCTATTAAAAAAATGATCATTTGTCCTACTTTAACAGTTAATTGTCCATAGATGCTGTGAATGTGGACAAACCCTACCCGACAACATATTAGCACAGATATAGGATAAATCGAACAAGTAAGATCCTGGTTGATTGGATAGGTTTGGGTAACTCCAATGAAATTCGGGTAAGTTTTTATAAACGGGTTCCAAGTGGTTATAGTTCCGCTTCCAGCATATAGGTACCCGAAACTGATGCTGGAGCCGACTGCATAGGAAATTGATTTAGGCAGTTAACGTTAATTGGTTATAACTTTCTTACTTGATCCACAATTCTCAAATTATTTATGTCATTATATTTATAACTCGATAAATTTTCTTTAGACTTATTTTTTAAAAAATATTTGATAATTTGGTCACGTCCAAAATATCATAAAAATTAATAATAAAAATAATCAGAAATACGTAAACATAACTAAATTGTCATACATTGAATCATGATTAAAAGATTAAGTAAATTAATAAAAATTACAAAAATTGTCTAGACTCGATTACACAGTAGCAATTAAATAAAAAAAATCAAAATGCTATTGTATTAATAAAGGTAAGAAGAGATATTAATCAACAAGTCTTAACATGGCACCCTAAGATTATGATATAATACAGGTTCTGATTAGGATTCCATTTCTATATTCAAGAAGGTAAAATCCAAATTCAAAACATAAGAATTGGTCTTATATGATAGGATTCAGGTGTTGTAAGATAAACATATGATATTTGGACCCGATTAGCCATGACTCGATCTAGTTTCACTTGTTGGATGCTCGAAAAGATTTTTCTTTTTGGCCTTTTCTATCAGTTTTTGTTGGGTTGCAAAGAATGCATATAATATTTTCAGTTGGACATTAAGAGTCTCTTGTTAAATGACTCAGGTTGGAAAATCTTATCTTATTTTTCCAATGCATGAAAAGCTTCAGGTGACCCGATGCCCCTTACCTCTCCAAATAGAAGCAAGTCTGCCGTATAATGGTATTACTATATAACAATGTTTATGTGGTAATACTAGCCAATGAAACTCATCCACTTTTAAGATTTAAAAAATAATCAAATTTGATTAATTGATATCATCACATAAATACTAACACGGTGAATTTTCTCTGTCAAATAGTCGGACTCACTGGCCCATCATATGAAGCCAATCTTTGCTGAGCTTGAGAAGTGAAGCAATGCAACAGATATCCATTGAGTAATACATAATGACTTCGTCCGTTTACAGAACAAAGTTTCCACTGAAGTCTTGTCATTAAATATGTTCATTAAATTAAAAAGGAAAAGCCACAAGTAGTTGTTGGGAAAGCGGGAGTCCAATTTATTAATAACGCAGTGATAAAACCTTTCCTTTCTAGTGTAATTGAGATAGGATTGAACAATGAAAGTAACAATCAAAACCGGGCACCAAAAATTTAACGTCGAAACCCCAATGTGAAGAAAAATCACAGCACCAGACCAAATCAACTTTCCACTATATCAATAGAGATTACACAGTATTTTCTTCAAGAGAACAATTACAAAATCAAGAATCACTCCCTTGGATTACCACAATTCATCGCTGTAAAAACTGTTTCACTGGCCTGATCGAAAACAGCACTTATAGACCTCCAAATCCGATCTCTACCATTCAGAAGTTAGCCCTAGGGGCGTGAGGCTGCTGTCAAAATTTCGTCTTGATTTGAGTTCATTTATCTTTCCATTCAGGGTTTGAACTCGTGCTGCACGCCCCAGAAAAACTGCCCTGTTTTTACTTTGTTTTGCTGAACGAATTACTGCTGCGATTTTCCTTCGATCGCCCACTGTTTTCTGTCGTTTATCTGCTGCCCACAGCTGTCAATCACTACTATATATTTGGTTATCTTACAGCAACCCTAATTTTTGCTCCTTATATACTTTTCTTTGTGGATTAAAGCCTCAAAGAAGATAACCTATAGGCCACAATTAAAACATTAATTATGGCCCGAGTTAACCAATCCGAAGAAATCGAGCCCAAATCATCCTCTAAATAGAAGGGATAAACCCAACAAACTCCCCCTCTAGACTATTTGGAGTCTTTGGTCATACCGACTATACTTCGACACACATCGAGTTTCTCCTTAGTTAGAGGTTTACTCACCATGCCAGTTCCATTACACCAATATAATGAGCAATCTCTGGTTTGGTGCAAATTATGGCGTACATTAAATTGCACACTGCTCTTTATACCTATGTGGCATAATTTCAACATAGCACTTGAGTTCTCCCTCATTAGTCAATAATATATACTCATGAGGTGGATACCTCGTGGAAGCTTGCCTTACTTGAGTAGATCTCCTTGGTGCATCCTCAGCTAGCTCTAACTGCGGCTGCTGTCTGTGGCTAATTTCAGCACTGTCTGCATGAAAAACATGATCACTATCTACTTCCTCCTCACACTTTGTCTGCACCTCTTCCACTATATGTTCAATTCAACCGATACCAAAATCTCAATGGAAGTAAATTCCCCGGTCTTCCCTGACTTCTCCAAATCTTCAATGGATTGATCCTCAAAGAACACTACATCTCTACTTCTGATGATCTTCCTGATAATGGAATCCCACAACCTATACCTGAACCCTTCACGTCCATAACCCATGAAGATACAATGTTTCACCTTGGCATCGAGTTTAAATCTCTCATCTCAAAGAATATGAATTGACGCTTTGCACCCAATTTGCACCCAAAGACTTTTAGGTGCTTGTAGGATACCTCTTTGCCGCTCCATACTCGTTCAAGTACATCTCCATCAAGAGGAACTGATGGAATAAGAATAATGAGATTAGCCGCCGTCATCATCACCTCACCCCAAAAGGACTTCGGCAGCTTTGCAAGAGAAAGCATAGAATGAACTTTCTCAACAATTGTGCGGTTCATGCTCTCTGCAATCCTATTCTGCTATGGTGTCTTTAGTACTATCTTCTCAAATTTGATACCATGACTCTTGCAATAATCATCAAAGGATCCACTGTATTCACTACCATTGTCTGATCTGACATGCTTCAATTTCATTTCCAATGCCACCTGGAAGTTCTTGAATATTTCCACCACTTGATCCTTTGACTTCATAGGATAAGCCCTACTTTTCTGGAGTGATCATATATGAAAATTACAAAATAAAGAGCACCACCAATAGATTTATCAAACATGAAACAAACATAGTATGCACAAGATCAAGAGTATTATCACATCTGGAGGATAACTTTTATGGAAAGAAACTCTCTTTTGTTTACTGGCTAAGCAATGATCACAAGGATTCAACTGTTTGCCTTTCATAGGTAAAGATTGTTTCTTAGCGAGAATATGAATACCTTTCTCACTGATATGCGCAAGCCTCCTTTGCCAAAACTCGACAAAAAGGTCCTCAGTAACATTCACCCAAACCTAAATTGAACTTCGCACGAATTTTATATAAAGTGTCAGTCTTCTACTCCCATGCCACTATCAGGGAGCCCTTGGAGAGCTTCCACTTCCCATTGCTAAATCATTACTGTAGCCTTCATCATCAAGTTGACTCGTGGAAATTAGGTTAAGGCGAACATCAGGAACATGCCTAGCCCTCTTCAAAATTAACTTGCAGCCAAGCTCAGTTTCCAAACAAACATCTCCAATGCCCCCAATCTTGCAAGACTGACCATTACCCATCTTCACATAACCATAAGTACCAGCAGTATAAGATGAGAAAAAATCTTCATGAGGAGTAACATGGAACGAGGCAATTGTATTTGCTATCCAAGTAGAGTCATGACTTGTGAGATTCACATAGGCTTCATCAAATACGACATAGGTCTCTCCATTAGATGCCACTGTTGTAGTTGATGCGAACCTCGCCAATACCGTGATAAAACCTGATACCAAGTATGATATAAACCTCACCAACTCGTGATGAAACCCGTATACGACTAAAGTCTCCAAGAAACGTGTCCTTATCAAGCTCGAAAGGTGGAACCTTAACCCATTACCTATAAAGAGGTAAGAACCTTGGTATAGTGAAGACGTCACAATCAATTATGGAAGGGTTGATTGATAAGTCGAGGTTGAACGCCACGGATTACTCTAATAAGTTCGAAAGTTCTAAAGAACTAAATAAAATAAAAATTCACTCTTATTGATCCATTATCTGAATGAATGGCAATGCAATGTGATCATCTTGGGTATTTATAGACTCATAATAAAAATATAAAATTTGTAAAATATCCTAATAGCTATCCTAAAGATATGGTAAATATAATCTAAATATATCTAAAAGATATTTTAAGAATATTTCTAGGAAACCACAATATTTCCTAAAGATAACAAAAATATGCTCTCCTGATTTATTTAAATTCTAATATACTAGATAATTTAGCAACCACAATATTTACTAAAGATAACAAAAATATACCCTCCTAATTTATTTAAATTCTAATATACTAGATAATTCAACAAATATTACTTGGTGTCTTGTTGCTCGTTTGCTCCTCTTTCTATTATAGCTGATATTGACTTCCGTTCGTAAAATCCTTATTTTGATTCACATCAGTAATTGCCTTCTTCGTTGTTCCTTTCATTGTTCTCATTCTTTTCTCTCTCTAGGATCCTGCACCCCTTTTTAAAATGTCCCTTACCACAGTAATAGCAAGTAAGTTCCTTTGTTAACCACAATTTTGATCTCCCCCCGATCTATCACCTAACTTGTCACTTTTGAAGTAGTTCTTGCTCTTACTTCCCCCCCATTGCTCAATAACATGAGCCTCGAACTTAGTAGATATGCCATAACCTTTTCTCCTGATTTCTTCATTAAATGGCTTTCTTTAACAGTGGCCATCGATAATTTTCCATCAGGTGCGGAATTGCTCAATGCTACCACCAATATATCCCAATTGTCAGGCAGAGTTCCCCAGCAGACATGCCAGCAACTCATCAAGCATATTAACTTTGTTAGCTGGTTAACTATGTCCTGGAAGTCACTCATATGCTCAGCCATGTTGCCTCCATCTTTGTAGCAAAGATGGACAAGTTGTTCACGAGAAACGCCTTATTTTGTTGAGTCATCCTTGCATAAAGACTTGTCAATTTATCCCGAAATGCTTTGGCATTGGTCTCCTGAGCACAGATGATAGACACACGTTTTTATCCACTGTCGAATCAATCCAACAGTCTTCTTGTTGATATGCTCTCATGTCTTATCATTCTTATCCTCTGGTTGGCAGAATCCCCTCAATGGGATCATATAAGTCCTTGCCAAGCAAGAGATCCTCCACCCCTGACTTTTGGATATTATAATTGGAGGCATTCAACTTGAAACATTGTCCTGGTAGACTCTTCATCCCAAAACACTGAAAAAATCTTGCTTTTATGAACCTGGGCTCCGATACCACTTGTTAAGAAAGCGTGAGTCCGATTAATTAGTAACGCAACAATAATATTTCCCTTCTTGTGTAATCGAGATAGGATCGAATAATGAAAGTAACAATCAAAATCAGACACCAAAATTTAACATGGAAACCATGATGTGGGGAAATCAACACAGCACCAAACAAAATCAACTTTCGACTACATCATGGGGATTACACATTATTTTCTTTAAGAGAACAATCACCAAATCAAGAATCACTTTCTTATATCACCACAATTCGTCACTGTAGAAACTGCTTCATTGCCTGGCCAAAAATAGCACTACGAACCTCTATCCGATCTCCACCGTTTAGAACT
>CM075296.1:10944542-10961959 GCA_037672795.1 Lagerstroemia speciosa | reverse complement strand
TTTTGGTCGTTTCTTTCTCACTCTTGTTTTTGTGGTGCGCGACTCTGGATGTCACGTCTATAAGCTAAGTCCATGTAGAGAGAAATCAGCGACTCCCATTGTATTTGGTCCAAGGGGTGTTTTGACACCACTATGGGTTTATCCTCGATCTCTGACAGATGAACTATTGTTTCCTCCACAAGCACATGTCGAGTTTTATTGCGTATGTGTTCACATTAAATGATCCTCAAGCCCATATAGTGGTTCTCAAAGCCTTGGCACATCTTTTCACTCTAGTACATATATGTTTTTTATTTACCGTTCTATATGATTTTTTTGGACTAGCCCATGAAAGCAAAATTTTTTTTTTACTGCTTTTTCTTGCTAGGATATCAAAGGCCATTTTAAGCTATCCCTAAAGTAAGAGCTTAGTGAGAAATGCTAGGGTTTGGACATCATGATTTTTTTCAAAACACATCCTAAAGCAAGTTGCAATCTCTAATTAGATTGAGTTTCAAATTTCCAAGCCACTAATTATCATCATAGAACAATGGCCAACCAATTTATCATGAGTGGATTAATTCATCGATGTCATTCATTCAACACATGACAAACCTAGCGTGAAAACCTAGGCAAACTAACTAACCTAAATGCATGTGACCCAAACATCCTAGTATGCAAAAACCAAAAAACTAAACAAGTAAGCAATCCTAAATGACTAAGGCAAGTTCCCCCAACCCAAATCTACCATTATCATTCAGCTTAAGGTAATGTTTGAAGTAGTTAAAGATAGATGGAACACTTGCCTAGATTGAAGTGTGGCATCCCTCATGGTTGATCAACATTTGATTCTCCCTTAATTGCCAGTTAAGCTCCTTTTGTAGTCACCACACTCTCTCATCCAATTCTTGACGACAGTTATTCTCCTTGTGAAATTTTTGATTTCTTGGTGGTGACATAAAGGTTACTTTAATCAACATTGGCAATTGGAAGATTTCATGGATAGTTTGCTCCATTGGTACTTGCTTAGGATCTAGCCAATTGGAGACTGCAAGGAACTCCGTGTATTCTTTTGACTTATTAGTAATCCATGTCACATCTATCAAAGTCTTGCCCTACTTCTCCTTACAAGCTTCATCTGTCGGCATGAACAAACTATTATTGGACAAGAAATTTTCCATTGATAGATTTTCATTACCTTGTACATGATCAGGCATGGGTTTGATTGAGGTCTCACAATTGCTATTATGGATGCCTTGTGTCTCAATAGTTGTTGCTATTAATATCATGTCCTCCTCATCCTTCTTTATAAGTTCTTCACATCGTGTTATGATTTTATCTTCCACGTGATCCTCCTGGTACATTTTAGATGATCCTTACTGCCTACGAAGTCATCGGAATTCATGCCGTCTTGAATCTCCACTCTATCACCAGGGTTTGCAGTCCCATGTCCTGATCCCTTTGTTTTGGATTTAGCGGTCACAGTCCATCCACTATAACTTCGCCCTGCACTTCTCTCTCGTGTTGCAGCATGATTGCTTCAATTTGTTCATTATTCTTACCTCAAGAATAGACCTCTATGTCACTTAGTAGTGCTCCAATTGGTTGAATATTGAGTGCTCTTGCCAATTCACTTATTTAGGTCTGCATATTACCTATTGTGATTATAAATCAAGAATTTGATTATAATTAACTTGAACAGTAGCATGAATAACTTGAAAGGAATTTATAAAATTAACTAAAGTTGGATAAAGTATATCGAAGCGATCTAGGGCCAGTTGTTGTTCATAAGCATGTTGTTAAAGGTTTGTGAGGAGTTCATGAAATTGTTGTGTGTCTTATCTAGTCTAGAAAAGAATCTTGGTCTGAAGGTTTTTTGTTCGAAGTTTGAAACATTGTTCCATTCCAATTGCCATGCTTGTTGATTTCTCCACTCATCATCGGGTGAATTCTCCATCTTCCATGCACATCATAAGAAGTGTTATTCCAAGAGTTATCATCAACCTTAATTTGGATAATTTCTAACAAATACTTCCAACATCTCGACGTAAATTATCCTAAATTATATTATCTCTAGTGTGATTTCGACTCCATCTTCGAGTTTGTCGATCTCTCCTACTCGATCAAATTGGTGGCCAATCAGTTAGAAAGCATGAAACACGAGAATAATATAAGTAGTATGAATGTAATCAATCACATATAAGAGAAGAGATAAGAATTTAGAAAGTAGAAAGTAGAAAGGAATTCCATTGCTTGCCCAAGGAATTAGGGAATTAGTTTATGATCAAAGTAAAAACAACCACCAACAAAGAGTTGGAATACATCATGAATCAAAGAAAAGAGAGGAGTTAAGAAAAACTTTACAAAAGTCGAAATCGATCTATCAAGCCTCAAGCCATCTTGAAGCGCCCCACCTTCTTCCTTCTTGACCACGAGCCTTCTGATCTTCTTAGTAGCAAAATAACTAAAGAAATCTGAAAGTAATTGATGGATGGATGGATGGATGGATGGATGGATGGATGGATGCTGGAAGAGCATGCTTGTAAATCTATTTATAGTACTTGAGGATATCTTGAAGATATTTTTATAATCTATAATTTCCTCCTTCCCAATCTTGATGATTCCTTACTAAATTAAATCGAAATCTTTTCAATCCCAAACCTTTCTTAATCAGTAAAGAAATATTCTATGTCGTATTTGAGTTGATTGGCTTCCATTAGCTGCAAAATATCTTGGAGTTTGATGTTGAGTTGTCTAGGGCCGTGGTCCCTCTTCACTTTCTCATTATTAAGTGGTGTTGTGGTCCCATGCCACAGCCCAATGCTCTGCTCTCCTGATCAACTTCATTTCTTCATTTGGGGATCTTCTTTAAGGCCCAATTGGTCTTCAAATATGTAACTAAATCACAAAATACTTCAAAAGTACCAACATTTTTTAAATAAACCCAAATTTCAACCACTAATTTAATTCTGACTCCATTTTATTCAATAGGAAAAGATTACTAAATCAATCATACAAATCAAGTCAAACTTGAACAATTCACTTAAAATTAGGCCTAAAAAGCATGTAAATATTTAGTTTTTTCATAGATTTAACAAGACTACAGGTAAAACTCATGCTCGTTCTTCGTAAATAGGATGCATTTCTGTTATTAAACATCCCCACAGTATGGACCTGCATTGAGAAATTGAATCGCACTACAGGAAAACTAATGAATACCAACAAATATTTCAATGGATAACCCATCGGAAGAAATGTGTCGCAAATACTAATAAATATTACCGACGAGGCATAATTCATAGTTAACTGCGATGGATTTTGGACAACACTTCCGTCGTTATTATTTTTCTAGTTTTCCTAATTTTTAAATTTTAACTAAATTTTTAGAAATAGTTTCTAAAAATAGCTCTTTATTTTTTTGTTTTCTCTAAATATTTTAGCAAATCTCTTAAACTATTATATTTTTATTAATTGTTACAATTATTATTTTAGTTTTAATAAATTTCCTAGATAATTTTTAAAAAATTCTAATAATTTGAATTTTTTCTAAGTGTTTTAGGATTTCCTAAATTTAAAAATTTTTTCTTTTATTTAAAAATTTTAGAAAATTTTCTAATTTTTATAAATTTTTAAGTATTTATCCTTTTTTTTCAAATTTTTAACCTTTTTTATTTTAAATGCCACGTTAGCAATACCATCATGTGGCAATTGTCTATATTGCCACGTGCTCTATAGTGGCATGCAGGATGTCACACAAGCAATTTGGACGACATTATTACTGAAAAATCGATGGGATAAAAAACAAAAATTTTGAGTAAATATCTTGATTTTCTAGGTCATCAGCAAAGTAAGTGACAATATAGGAAATTTTGAAAAATTGTCTGATTTTCTTTGCTATATACCCTTGAGAATTTGATATTGTGAAAACCCAACGGCCAGGTGGCTAGTTGGTAATGGGGAGATGTATTGGTATCCTATATCGTATGCACTTGTAGATGTGTGTGCAAGACCATAGGAATCAGTAGATTTAAACCCTAGATATCTTTTTTTTTTTTGGTCGCCAGCCACGGTATCCAAGCAGGCCCCACTAGCGGTGAGATGGCATCTTTCAGCCAACCATACTTGACTAATCTGTTGGTCGCCCCGGGTCGCACGCCTGGCAATGGCGGGTGAGGCTCCCAAGAGGGGTGTCTGCGTACGTGAGGTCTCGAACCTGAGACCTCCTTAAGCGGCACCGAGCTGCTTACCACTCGGCCCAACCCCTCTTGGTAAACCCTAGATATCTTGTGATATAAAAGAGGGATTTATTTTTGTGATAGTTTTCTTGAGCTAAAATAAATAAGTTTTGCATTCAATTTTTTACTAAGAACCTTCCCATCCTTTTATTCTAATATTCCGTTTATCTTCTTCTAAATTTAATTTAGGTCTTTCACTAAATTTAAAATAATTAAAAACCATATTATAAAATGAAAAGACATCGATTTACATCGAGATTTTAGAGGAATGTTACTTTATTCTTCTATAAATCATATCTCAAAATCATTCCAAGCCATATAAAGAGAAGTACGCCACCCATAATTCAGAAGTAACATAATTTTTTTTGTTTTTTCCGAGAGCGATGATGATTTCATGCATTACTTCAAAGAATATATGGCAAAATGTTCAAGGAGGTATCGAAGGCATCCTTGTAGGCCTCCTCATAGGTAAATTATATAGGAAAGTATGAATGGTGAATATCAAATAACTAGACCTCCTCATAGGTAAATTATAAAGGAAAATATGAATGGTGAATATCAAATAACTAAGTACACATACAATTGTAGTAAGTCAACCCGAAATTTCTATCGAACCCATTGCCAACCTTTGCAGATCCTAATTAAAACTAGGAAGGAGTGTCCGCATATAATTAAATCACATGAATTTCAATCATTTAATGGGGACGATCACAAACAATCCTACGAAAGTAAAATAGGAGAGCTCTTGAGGCATACTCATGTGCTAAAGCTCTTCCGACAACCCGACACCTACAATATACTTTAACATTAGCAGGTTATGCCAAACAAACCAGATGGATCTGCTCACGATCTGCGGCCCAGCACAAGTTCAGGTTTCAAATGCTGAAAGAGAGTGAGATCTCATCAGATCTTAGAAAAATCAACTAGATCTTGTCTCCTAACAACTAGATTTGGCAGGATTTAAGAGGCTATGCGAACTTTCCTTCGCAATGCACAAGCCATCATCGGGAGGAATTACACAGAGGGTTGAAATAGGATGAGCAAGGATCTGTTGCGGACTTAGGCGGGGTGAACGAGAACCCAGGATAAAGCCACCAGTATTCACGATGGAAGTGTAAATGGCTATAGACGTGCAACCAGTGGGATCCGCATGCCTAGACTTACGGAGGGAGAAAGTCTCGGATGGAGCGGTGGTGCCATGTGGTGTTGTCCGCATGGTATATCCGCCCAATAACAAGATAACATATGTTAGTTTTTAACACATCAATATTAATAACAACCACTTAGGAGTCACCACTTAGTGCCATCACATCACAAAAATTGACATATGTAAGTTATTTAGTGAACGAAGTCATGTGGTACCACCATTGCACTTGAAACTAAAGTAAAAGGGGCTGACGCATCTAGCTTAGATGCGCTACTTGAAGAAGATTTTTTTGAGAAAAAGAGTTTGGTCTTGTAATATTGTCATTGACCTGAGATAAAAAAATCTTGAATTTGATTCTTATCAGTGAGATTTCTATATGCTCTTTTATTCATTCTTCTTTTTATCCTTTTTAGGCCTTTTTTTTTCTCTTTTGTATACCGAAAAATAAGACTTTTCTATCCCTTTTATGTGGTATTTAACATAAATTAATGGGTGTTTAACAAATTGATAAAAATAGTTACATACAAATATATGATATATTACATATATTATACTAATATATTAAATACTCATTAGTTATATACCCCATAGTATATCTATTACATAACAGAGTCTTGAGGGAGGGCAAAACGTAAAATTACTTTCTTAATGACAATTTCTAACATCGAATCAAACCAAACTATAAAAGTATGACCGCCAGAGTGAGGGAAGATCCTTGAGGAACCACAAACGTTTGTGGCACATTAGAGCTTGCTCTCATACATCATCACTTTATTAGAAATGGCTTCTCATTCTTCTTCCCACTTCCTAGTTGTTTCATTCCCTAGCCAAGGCCACATCAACCCGGCAATTATATTTGCCAAACGACTCTTGCGCACTGGCTCCCGGGTCACCTTTGCCACTTCCCAAGCAGCCCTCCATCAGATGCATAAGTCAGAAGAAACTCCAGACGGCGGCTTGTCCTTCGCAGCCTTCTCTGATGGATTTGATGATGGATTCGACATAGGAGAGCGTGATATCCAGCAATTCATGGACGAATTGAAGAGAAGGGGCCCAGAAACCCTAAGAGAGCTCATTGAGAATTACCTAAGAGACAGACGAAAATTCATGCATGTATTCTATACCACGCTCGTTCCCTGGGTGGCAGATGTGGCCAGTTCCTTCCAGCTACGGTCTACACTCATCTGGGCACAACCTGCGACTGTGTTATACATCTACTACTATTACTTCAATGGTTATGGAGACGTCATAGGGAAAGCCAGTACCGATCCTTCATCCCCGATTCTGCTGCCAGGACTTCCGCCTCTTACAGGCCACGAAGTTCCTTCTTTCTTTGCCCCAGGAAACCACTACACTTACTTTCTGCCATTGATGAAGCGCCAGTTCGAGATACTCAAGGAGCAGGGTGGTAGCCAGAAAGTGCTTGTGAATACATTTGATGCATTAGAAGACGGACCATTGCGAGTCATTTCCAAGCTCAATCTGGTGGGGATAGGACCGCTGCTGCCCTCCGCCTTCTTGGATGGGGACGACCCGTCGGATACATCCTTCGGAGGTGATCTCTTCCAAGACTCGAAGAACTACTTTGAATGGTTGAACACCAAACCGAGGGCGTCGGTGATCTATTTATCCTTTGGGAGCATCCATGTTCTAAAGAATCAACAAAGGGATGAACTAGCAAAAGCGTTACTGTCCAGTGGTCGACCGTTTCTATGGGTAATGCTTCTCCATTTTTCAATGAGCTACGCTTAAAGTCATATTATATAATGTATTCAATGAACTTACATATATTTACATCCATATCTCTTTCGACTTTTATATGTTCCACTTGCCAGGTGATGAGAGAGAGTGCGAAAAATGACAAGGAAGAAGAGCAGCTGGTGTACGGAGATGACTTCGAACGACAAGGAATGGTTGTGCCGTGGTGCGCTCAAGTGGAGGTCCTGTCTCATCCTTCTATAGGATGTATGGTGACCCACTGCGGATGGAACTCCACCAGCGAAAGCCTGACTTTTGGTGTGCCGATGGTTGCGTTTCCGCAGTGGGTCGATCAGAAAACAAATGCGAAGCTCATTGAGGATGTGTGGAAGACCGGTGTCAGGGTCAAGCTGAGGGCCGGGACCGGGACGGTCGAGGCGGAGGAGATAAGAAGGTGCCTGGACTTGGTGATGGGTGGGGGAGAGATGGGAGAGGAGATAAGGAAGAATACTAACAAGTGGAAGGAGTTGGCTAAGGAGGCTACTAGGGAAGGTGGGTCTTCGGATAAGAACCTCAGGACCTTCTTGGCTGAGATTACGGAGTCAGCTTAGTTGATTAATCCCGAATAATATCCCTAATTCTGAATCTTTTAATGATCGATTGATTTTACGGTCTATGCTTTAATTTTATTCTCTATAAAGCTGTGCTGATGATTCCTGATTAAAATCACGATGATCTGGCGATCATTGTGGTAGTGTCTAATCTAGAGGGTGGGATCCACAGTAAATGAATGATAGGAGAACCATCGTCTGCTTCTTAAATTGACAGCTTACTATGGTAAATCGCAGTTACCATAGTTACCTGTGGAGATCGATGTTATATCCTCAACAGTTTCTCTTCCTCATTGAAGGTGCCTTTCTTGTAATCTTATTGAATTGTTTTTCGTCTGTCGCCTGAGATTTCGTCTGGCAAAATTTTTACTTTCAAATTTATTGATTTCTTTACCATTAAAATTCCAGTAACTGTACAGACAAATAGTTGGAGAAAATGATGTTTAGTGATATGAGAATCGAGCGGAACTGTGAGAAATAAGAAAAAGGGTCGGTTACCCTTTTCTCGTATGCAACACGTGGTATAAAAAATACCATTATATGATTTTTTTTTTTTGATAACCGAGGTATCCGAGCGCCTTCCGGGCCCGACTAGCGGTGGTTGCGACACCTCCTTCTCGGGGTACACGCAATAGCCCGCAAACCACGTGTACCGGGTAAGCCAGGCGAACCTGACGGGCTCAAGAGGGCTGAAAGCCCCCACCCACAGAAACACGCTCCTCCTGGGGATTGAACCCAGGACCTCTTGGAAGAGGCCCCAGGCTCCCACCAGTGGGGCTGTGCCCCTGTGGGCACCATTATATGATTTAAATTGAATGGGATTGTAAGATATCTTTTTTCTTAAATAAGATATTGGATTTGAATCTTATGAGTATTGAACATTTATTTAGGAGAGTTTCACTCTCTTAATATGTCAGTTTGACTCGAATCTAAAGTGAGTAAAAAAATAATTTATCGATCTTATCTCACTATATAACGTGAAAAAATATTAATTAGATAGTAAAAAACGAGTACATTATTATTAATAGTAGATAGTATGAGCCGGAAAACCCTTTGTATGATCGTACATTCATATTTAAGAAAAATAGGCTCAGTCAGAACCTAAACTCTGGAAAATTGTATAAAACCTTCCTCGGATAATACCGGGGAGGGCTTAACCTTATTTACGAAAAAGTGAGGTGTCGCTTTCTTGCTTTTACTGTAGAGGAAAAGTTTTCAACGATAAGAGAAAAGACTGAGCGTTATCAAGGGGGTTGGGCCGAGTGGTAAGCAGCTCGGTGCTGCTTTCGAGACCTCACGTACGCAGACACCCCCCTTGGGAGCCTCACCCGCCATTGCCAGGCGTGCGACCCGGGGCGACCAACGGATTAGTCAAGTATGGTTGGCTGAAAGATGTCATCTCACCGCTGGTGGGGCCTGCTTGGATACCGTGGCTGGCGACCAAAAAAAAAAAAGACTGAGCGTTCGATATGTAATATATAATAAATTTATTATATAAATTGTTTAAATTTTAATATATGTTAAATTAATTCTTAAAAAATTATAAAAATTTTAATAATGAATTTATGTGTAATACCCACAGAATATTCACTAGAAAAATGAGAAAAATCAGTGGGCGTAACGCGTAGGAGGTTTCATTGCTCGCGGAAGAGCGACGTGACAACTAATGGCGCCGCCGGGTGAAAGGGAAGATGGGAAGCCATTTGAACAAGCTTTTCATTGTAACAAATTTGTTATCTTCCGATCTATTTCATTTCAGTGTTACATTTACAGCAGATATCTTGCCATGATATGTCGTGTTAATCAGGACGTTCGGAGATCTGAAAGCTAAAAAAAAGGAGCTGGTAGACAGATTTGAAGCATGGGGAAAATTTACTTGAATTTTCTATAATTTTATAATTTATTATTTATATAGAAGTATTTATAAGATAGATTGAGAATATTTTTGGACACCAAATAGTACAATAACCTTTATTAATGAATGGACATACACGAACACGTTTGTAAAATTAATGGTATTGCGTGACGCTTCTCTTCCCGGTGAGGTGGGATATTAGAGGGCTTGAAATGTGTGTGGTTTCCCATTGAAATTTTCTTGTTACAATTAGTGAAATCTCTTCCTTTACCTGTGAATGTTCCCCTTGAGCCTGAGAGTTTACCCTAATATACCTCTAGATTCATCACCCCATTCAAAACGTCCCGTCTTCTAACAACCGGTATCAGAGCAAGACTGAGGCAATTAAAGATGTTGATAGCGAGGTATTTTGTGTAAAAGTCCAACCAAACCAATGACTTCAAGATGTGATGGATAAAGATGATGGCCAAGCAAATACAACTGACATGAAAAGAGCACTAAAAGGAGAGGACCGATTGCATTCAGCCATGTGGACTTCGGATGAGATTACAATGACGACAAAAACCCTTATCATCATCCGGTTGATCAAAAATCCTTTGGTGACTTTAGTGACACTGGGGTACTGTTTGTGACATAATGTGTAGCTGCGCACGCCATTCTGCAGAAGAGTGACAGGTGTCATTTTGTGCAAAAGGAAGAAGACACTGGAATACAATGTGACTTCTGCTGTCTAGGGGCATCTGAAGGATCAGGCTATAAACTGTTGTCTCTTATCTGTATTTCATGGAATAACTTGATGCAGGATGCAACTAATCCCCTAGATGGTGAGTACATTTGTTAGACAACTATCAAATTGAGAATTAGGGATTTAAAATTGACATACAGGAGATTTTATAATGTCAGTGGTAGAATTTAAAAATTTTCGATTAAAAAGTGTTTATCTTAATGTCATCATCTTGGTTTGTTTTCACTATATTTTTTTTCTATTGTCGGTTAATGTCAAAACCATTCTAATAGTGGAATTGCAAATGTTGGATCAATTTAAGGACCACTTTGTTTACATCTATAGGATAAAATGCAATAATAATGAGACTAATAGAGGGTTTTGTGTTAATATTAACAATAAGAAAGAATAGTGAAATGAGTAATAATGTTTTTTTCCTAAAAGAATATCCATTTGTTTAATTTTAATAAAGATTTTATTTTAATATAAGGAACATATTAATTTTCAAAATATAAATCCATCGACATTTAGAATAAAAGAATAAAATATTTGCTTCATTGTATTTGTCCCCAACCTCTTATATGTGATGGTCTCCCTCTTGTCTCATTATCCACACTAGCATTACTAAAGGAAGTCACTGCCTGTGTACAGTTTCTTGTTGTGTGTCCACTCAAAATAGGTAGGCACTCTGCTAGTGACCTGTGGGCATTCATTCTTCAAGTGGCCAACTTGTCCACACCAAAAGCAACCTCCTGTTTGTACAAAACAAACACCTAGGTGAGCACATCCACTTGTTGGGCAATTCCAACCTTGTCGTTCTGCTAGACCAATAGAATCCCCTTTGTGGTATGATGGTATGGACTCTACTTAGAAGTTTTCTGATCCTTAAAGAATCCTTGTGTAAATCTGCCTCTCTTTGGTGCTCGATAGACTCACTCCATAGCCGAACTACTAGGCCTAGTCCAGGCTGGTATTTCCTTATAAGCATGTTTCTCTTTTAAACACCCTTATGCTATTATAACCTTGTTATACAAATCAACATATTCATTGATTTTCAAAATAGATTGACGTGATTTGATCTCGATATTTAGACCATCTAGGAGTCCGTGGCACCGGGAAAGCTCATCACTGACTAGCATGTAGGTAAATCATGATGAATTGGTAAACTTTAGCTCATACCCTGCAACGCTGCCATCCCATTACCTCAAGTTCAAAAACTCCTCCTCTTAGCACGCTGATATGAAGTTGGAAAATACTTGTCATAGAGGGTTTTAGTGAACATGACCCAATTAAGGATGTTCACCGAAGTAGGATCTAAATGCCTTCAAGTTGCCTCCCATCAATATCTAGCATCACTAGCCAACATGAATGCAACAAGCGCCACTTGCTAGGTATCTGTAACTCACATGATTGAGAAAATCTTCTCTATATCACTCCAACCAATTTTCTACCACTACTAGACGAGCACTTCCTGAAAAAGTAGTAGGACCCAATTTCCTAAAGCTCTTGTAAGGTATTCTCTATGATTCCATTGAAGAAGTAGATGTACTCGGTTGTGTTGCTAGTTGCTACCGAAAGAATGCAATTTGTTGTTCCACCAGGCAGGGTTATTGTTCAACTAGAAAATTTATAGTTGATAAAGCTGGATGCATTTGCACATCAGGTCCAGTAGGGGTTATAGGAGCTTCTTGAGGTGGGACTTGGGATACTCGATCTTCTGCCATATCTTGAGGCACAGTTTGATTGCCCAATTCATCCACTAGACATAATCTATGCCAGATTTGTCTAGTAAGTCTAGGTCCCATGGCTGATTTTCCATTCAAAATGAAAACATTTTATAAACATATCAAAATATATAGTTAGAGGCCTCCCAAGAATAATAATCATCCTAATTCAACAAGAATCAACTAAGGCTTATCTCTACCCAATCTAATAAACTAGGGTCTGATGCCAAAATTGTCACGATCCCAAAATTTGGCAGAACTTTCCCTAAACTTATTCATATTCCATCCTAATACCTGCTCCAATATTCATAAAAGATTTACAATAATTCTTACGAAACCACTTAAAACCATTAATCACCTTTGTACAAGAACCTAACAAGTCAGTCAAACAACTTGATATTTGCCAATAATATTTTCAAGTTGTAAAATAATATACAATCTGCTACGGGCATCATAATTACCTACAAGGCAAACAACTTCTATCAAGGCCTCAAAATTGATTCCCACTGACAAAATATGATCCTCTTCGCACTTATACCCCTTTTGTATCACCTATAAAAATATATGCAGAGTGTGAGCTATATCTCAATGAGTAAATCATTCTAAAATAAAATTAACTTCTATATATTAAATAGTCAAACATTTTAATCACACAATTTGGACCAAATTTTTATTCTTACCATCACATTATTCCTCATAATGTTCTCCATTACCCATATAAACAAATATGCATGCACCCATCCATATACCTCATATTCTTATACTTGAACTATGCAAACAAGAGCCCACCACAAATAATAAATAGCTAAAAGGTCGCAATAACCTCACAAAGAATTGTAACAATATCGAGCCCTTACAAATCTCAATTAAATTTACCTTAACGCAGGGATCATCTATTATCCTTCGACGATAGGAGTCGATCGGTTGTTATATGTCCCATTGGATCAGCGATTGGTTACCTATTTTATATCTCGCTTGATTAGCGATTGGTCATCCATTTTATATCCCATTGGATCAGTGGTTTAACACCCATGGTTACAATAACAAAACAATCCATCACATGTTATTAACTATGCTTCATCCCTTTCCAATGTATAGATCTCATATCTTACCCATTCATTCAAGTCTATATATTTCATATTTCCATAATCTCATAACTATATTAATCTAACAGTTATACACATCATATTTAATACATAGTTCCATTTTTATAATATAATAAAATACTCACAACTCCCAAGGGATCCTTTTACAGTTCCTTCGAGTGGGGAGGGGAGGTGTAGTCTCCTCAATGCCTATCATCACAAAGGTAAGGGGACATGAAATCTTCCATATAACAAGGAAAAATGATTCATGATTAATAAATACACTTCATCTCGGTGGACTGCTCGGGAAGATCTTCATCTTAATTGGAAAATATTGAAAATGTATTCTTTCAATTATTAGTGAAAGTCAAAATTCATTTTACCTTCTAAACTAATTCCTATTACAATATAACTATGAGTAAAAAGTAATAGTAGTATGGGACCTCATAATCTTCCAACTAATTAACTCAATCTATAAAAATTATATCAATTAGCTATATCTAAAAGTAACAAGACAAAGCAGTTAAATCCAACTCCTCCAAATAAGACTTAAACAATCATTTCTAAGCAAAATTCAACAACTAATAAACATTTGTTTAGTTCAGGTCAATTTAAATAGCACCAAACCCAAATTCATACAAGAAATAATTATAAAGCTTGACTCTACCTACCAAAACTCAACTCACAATCTCCAAGTTGGCTCCTTTTAATGGAAAATTCAAGACAAGAAGCAATACTAAATAACATATCTCAACTAAGTCTACTAAACATTATTTGACCAAGAATTATATATTACACCACAGAAGGCTTGAACAATTCATCTATCCTAAAATAGTCTTAGTTCATAACATTTAAGTAAAGGGCATGAAATTAGATAAGAAAAATATGATATAAAGTAGTAAGCTTCTAAGAAAATATTACTAATTACATTGCATTTGGATCCTACAGGCTTGATTGGTTCACCCACATAAATCGTAACTCTCCCTTTTTCTTTTCATCTATCCTCTGTTTTCGGCCTCTCCCCCTCTTTTTGTTTTGTTCTATCATGTTCTATTTGCTTTGTTTATTCTTTTTTTTTTTTGGGCAGCTAACAGTTTAAAGAAAAGAAAAAGCTTGGGCATATTGGCTACAAGATTTAGAGGTCCAATTGGCTATCTTCATCTACCCAACAATCAAACATGCACATACATTTTAATTGAAAAAAAATCAATGTTGTTCACATTAGTATACAACCAAGCATGGAATTCCAATTTAGGACATCATGAATGTACTTGGTCTAAATTAGAATGAGACCTTCAAGGCAAGAACGAACTTTTGTCCCAAGAAAATAATGAAGTGGGACCAATTCCTTCACGGCAAACTAATGTTACAACACTGCCAAAAGTTGATAATGGAGCAGAAGAGCCCTATGAAAATAATATCGTTGACATAAACCAGCAAAAAGAAAACATAGTTGGAGATATGTAGGATGAATATTGAAGTGTCATTAGAGTTCAAGGTACACTTTTTGTTTTCCTAATTGACAAGAAACACAATCAAGCATGTTATCCTTCACAACTCTTAAAGAACCACTAGAGATCAAATGTTGAACTTTGTCATGAGAAACATGACCTAAACGGTTGTGGCAAGTGCTAGACAAGACAAGATAGGACTGATATGACTATTGCTAGAATGAATATAGGAGCATGTAGAGAATTCAACTCAAAGAGGCCTACTTTCCTATGGCTTGTTTCAACAAGCAACCTTGTCTAAGGTTTTTGCACGGTACAACCTTTACTAGTGAAATGAAGTTCTAAAACTAAATCACACAATTGGCCAACTGAGAAAGTTTAAATACAACGACAATACCAAATGGGCATCACATGTAAGGTTTAGTGTAGAGATATTACCAACATGACTTGCTTGAAGACTTGAACCATTGGCAATGTGGATACTAGATAACAACATGGACTTATTTTTACAAGTGAAAAGAGAAGGGTTAGATATCATGAAATTTCCACAGCATGAATCAAGGTATCAAGGGTGATTACCAGAGGTAGCAGTGGCCATGGTAGGAGAGAAAAACATGTTTTGGATAGGAGCTAGTTGACAAGAACTTCAAGTTCAATTGCAGCAATCGGTTGTGATGGAGATTCAATCTCAGACAGTTAAATATCTACAATTGCAGTGGAAGTCTTGTAACATTACTGATAAAATTTGAGAATTTCCTACAATCCTCTATTTTGTGGTATAGGTTACCGCATAAATTACATAGACCATCTGAACTAGTCCTCTGACTGTTGGGTAACCAATAGTTAGACCTATTCTTCCTCGAGCTCGAACCTCCAAACTATCACCTTGTCGACGAATTGGCAGTACACTTTGTAACTTGTTCTGTGGACTGATCATGGGTGATCAGTACAAGTTCAGAACCACCTGAAGAAGATGAGATAGTAGTTTGAAGCCTAGTCTCTTTAGCAATAAGTTCTACAATGTCACTCTCAATAGAGGGTTGTAGTGATCAGTGGATTAGTGAGGCTCCAACAGGCTCGAAATCATCATGTAAGGTTACAAGGAATTAAGTTACCTTCAAACTATTACAATATGCCGAGAAAATGTTAGTATCATCTGGGCACCTCCATTGAGGCTCAAAAAAGGACAATTGATCCCATACATGACGAAGATTAATATAGGAATCGTTGATTATCTGACCCGGTTCCTAGTATAAGAAGAAAATTTCATGGGAAAGTTGGTGTCGCAGAGCAAAATCACTGGAGGAATATTATTGCTGAAGGAAATCTCATGCTTCCTTAGCCATATTGAACCTCCCAAACATCACATTAATTGTATTGGTGAACCAAGTGATGACACGGTGATAGTAGTATCCAAAGCTTCAAGTTTGTCAACAAGGTATCATCTCATTCCTTATCATTCCTAGTTGGTTATTTCTTGTCCCAAGTTAGATATTGCCATATCATCCACCCATTGAAGACACTGTGATGCGAACCTCGTCAACAACGTGATGAAACCCCGTATCAAATATAAGAAGAACCTTAACAACATGTGACGAAACTTACATGCGACTAAGGTCTCTAGGAACGTGTCCTTATCAGCTTGAATGGTGGAACCACGACCAATTACCTATAGATAGATAAGAGCCTTAGTATAGTGAAGACATCACAATCAACTATGAAGGGTTGATTGGTAAGTCGAGGGTGAACGTTACAAAAAAACTCCGATAAGTTTATATAATTCTTCAAAGAACCAAATAGAATAAAAACTCACTTATTGATCCATAATCTAAGTACCTAATTTGTCCAACTCTAGGTACCAACCTTTAAATAGGCCAAAGTGCAATATTTACATACATATAACCTTCCTAATGACCTAATGGGATAGGAAGCTAAACTAAATCTAAGAGTTTCCCCATAGAAAATATGAAATATAATCTATATTTTAAGAACTAAACAAAGGGGAAAATAATATGTTCTACTTATCAAAAGAAGAAAGTGATATATTCTAGTAGATAACTTGAATATATCAACACTAACTTGTATTGTTCCTGTCCTTTAATTTCTCTCACTTCCTTTCTTGAAAATATTATTCTTCCTTATATTTGACTGAGATATATTTTTTCAAGACACTTGCTCTCTTGAGATTCAACTGAAATACATTTCTTAAATACTTGTACTTTGGATATTCAGCTGAGATATATGATCTTCGTTATTGTCATATTCCAAAATATCATGGATAATATTGACTCATTCCGCTTGCTTATCATTTGTATACATATACATGTCCTTTTTTTTTTTTTATCTTGCTTGAGCTTATCATTATCAAACTTTGAAATAATTTAATTGTATTATTCAAGCTCGCAACTTGGTTCACATCAAACTGCATATAGCTCGTGACCAATGACTATAATTATGCCCATCAAGAATAACTTATATGGGCTGTGAAACATCATTGATGGATGGAGCAGTGACAGACCTGATGAAAGAAAAATTGACAATATAAAAATTGTAGGAATAAAGAACTAGTCGATTGAAGCCAACTTGGCTTACAGGTGGAGTGGCTATAGTTGATTGGGTGCACGTGCGTCGGGAGCAGCTATCTATCGGCTAGGCACACAAAGAGGGAGCAGGAGAAGTTTATGGATCAGTGCACGTAGTGAAGACCAAAGTGCACCAATTGGGTTGGTTAGATGACGTGACAGACACGTGGCTGAAGACATGTATTGTCTCTTGAACGAATCACATTAGTAGGATCGTGCTTGCTTGTTTGCACATCGGGCAGATAATGTGCCATGTGATTGCACTTTGCATGCATGTGGATGGCGCATAAGACACATTGGTGCAGATCTTCGGGCAGCACGTGGGG